>VZRW01001189.1:62183-116573 GCA_013398125.1 Aegotheles bennettii | reverse complement strand
AGACAGGGCTGTCTGAAAAGGGTTGTAAGACCACGGTGAACAACAGCATGGGAAACGTGGTATCTGCTGCTGAAAACCCTATGGGGAATGTGGTATCCACAATTGGAAAACCCATAGTAGAATGCCTGCTGCAAATGGCTAAAATAACTGAAACAGAAATCGAGCAGCAGGAGTTAGAAGAGCTGCTCACTTGGGGACAGCAGAGAGGATTTTGTAAGGTCCCTAAGGGAGTGTTTTCACTTTCGGTGTGGCATCAGCTTGGGGGTGATTTGTGGGATTCGGTTGGAGATGGAAGTGAAGCTGCTTTCAGGTAGTCTCAGACCTAGAAGCAGTGTATGAGAATGCTTGAACAAGTTAGCTCAGAAACAGATGAGCTAAATCAAACAGTTAGCTCTCTGATCAACCTCTACAGTAGACAACATCAAAAGCATAAATAAGACCTTATATCAGTATGAATGAGCTTCAGGTAAATTGACAGTGGTCAGAGTCAACACATAGGAGCCTGCTCACCACACAAATAAAAATACTGATGTGCGTTGCTGGTGGCCCTGTAAGGCAGATAGCATTTAATGAATACAATAAATCAAGAATAACACTGCATTTTTAAAGCAAATATTTATTTGATCATTTCAATAAATAGCTATGGTCCATTCAAAAGTGGATGTATGAATACATTGAGAAACTTCTGAATAATAAGGCTTAAAACTTTGAAATTTTCACCATTTACATAGCAGCTGAACATGAGAGTCAACCCTCATTATTTGCATTTGCACCAACAAGGAGATAGGCAATTATTCTCAGACACTTACTTCTGTATTGAAGAAGTGATTAAAAAAAATAGTTTCTTTAGCATCCTGAATGTGGTGGAAGTTCAGGGGTAGCATGTTCTGCCTCAGCTTAAACGTTGAGAAGAAAAAGCTTTTCCTCCCCAGAGTCTGATGCAAAAAAATACTGAGTGTGAGAGTGGATTTTTTTCATTTGTATCAGTCTGCTTTTTATTCATTCCTTTGTGAAATATTAGAACACCTTAATACCATGAAGTCCATGGCACAAATTCTTGGTGCTGCCAGTCTTTCATTGGCATTCCTCTGAGTTCTTACTGATGACTGTGAGAGGGCAAGGTGGATACCTGGGAGGCCATTGCTTGGGGCATTTGATACCTTGCAAAAATCAAGACATCGCTTCCCTGCTATCTATCTGCTTACCAGGCTTCAAATTACTGTTAACCTGAATAGGAATAAAAATGAACTATAGTCTATGGTGTCCTGCTGAATAGCTGATCACATAGTTTTCAGTGCTGTCGTGATGAAGAAAAGCAAGGTGCACTGATTTGGCATTAAAATACTATGTGCTACAGAACTCAGAAGATGAAAACATTTAGTGTTTAATGTCTTGTTTGTATGCTTGCTTGTTTGTTTTTCTCCTCATTTTTCCTGGTAAGTCACAGCATTTCTCATAACTGTTTATGGCAGTGCAGTGCTGCTGAGAATATCTGAAATTGCCCCACTCCAGGAGAGACTGCATACCATGGAATCATTCCTTTTGCACAGTTTACTATGTTTCCATATTGCATTAGTGCAGCGGCCAGCTCTGCTCTAAACAGATAAAGGAGGAGCACCCATTTGCAGCTTCATCTGTTACCTTTTCTAACAACCTATTTCAACTAGTGTAAGTAGTGAAGGGGGTAGAAGTAAGCCTGTCTAAGCCTACAGAGTACATCCTTGAGCCAGCAAAGAAGCTGCTTTTTTACGGGGTACATGATGACTAGTCTGACTAGACATCATGGTCTGACTTTGGTAATGATTTGCTAAAGGTTTGGTGTTTCATACAATTCTGAATGTGTTTCTTTAAAAACAAGATAAGACCTTTGTTCATCTTAAACTCTGTAGCTACAATGAAATGTACTTCAGGGCACAATAATGTTAAAGCTTCATCAAAGTTATCTGACAGGCACTATCATTATGGGAACAAAGTGTCCTATGTTTCAGAGTAATGTTTTATATGGACAGTGGTTGAGTCCTGTCTCATTTCTCCAGTCCTCTGACAGTGGCTATGATGAGTGGATTGTAGCCAACTTAAATTCATCATTATTATGGTCTCCTAATGCAAATAAAACCTTGTAAGGACCTTGAGTCTCTCTCTATAGGTGCCCTTATACTGGTTTTTTCCTGGCAGTGTCAATGTATTGAAAACACTGAGAAAATCATCTTCAGAACTTGGTTTCTGGATGCCATCCTTTCTTGATACAAAATAAAACCTATCAGAACTGAATGATGTATTATAACAGCACATTACTGGTACTATCATTTTACAGATGGACTTGAACTACATCTCGAGCAAAGTTGAATCAGGTTAAAATCACACAATACAGAAAGTGGTACTTATAAACATGCTGTGTTACATTCTTCTGTTTCAGAAAAAAAAGGATCTAACTTGTGAGAAGTTCAAGAGAATCTTGGGCTCAGATTTTGAAAAGTATAACAAAAATCATATCCTCCACTAGGTTGACTTTTTGCCATAAAATGTCACTTGTTTGAAGCTGCCCACAAGCTGTAGCCTGAGAATAAGTCCTGAGGGTAGGAATTAATAAGCAGATGGTATACATAGCTCTCCAAAAGCAGAAGGATATGTTCCAATGACCCCATTTAATCCACTTGATTTTTGTCATTAAATTCATCAAGAACAGGACTTAGTTCTTGCTGTCACTGTTCCAGGAAAAGTTTACCTAAACTGTTAAGTTTCTATTTTGGTTGACACTTTTTTGCTACTTTTACAAACAATTAATTTTTCTTTTGTAACAGCTGACTGTCAACAATTAACAAGACAGGACTTAGCGTTCTTTACTGTAAGGTTAATATTTACTATTGCCAATTTGCTACAGCTATGTCAAGTCTGTAGAAATCTGCAAAGATAAATGTGTAGCTTTAGCAAATAGCAGTCATCCTGTTGCAGGCACACAGGCACAACACATCAGCACCTAATGCTCCATCATATGCACACATTTTCCTTTATTGAGTCCTCACTTTTAATGAAGCATTCCCGGTTGTATCTGCAGCTAGTCGTGCAGTTTCTGAAGACCATGTACAGAACAGAGGATGTAAAAAATGCAGACAAGTCCTTTGTAGATGCAACACCTCTCTGCCACCCACACAGCCTTATACAATGATATTAGCTAGCAACCAATTTTGACTTCACCACTGTTTTGACCAGTTAGATTTTATCATAGTACCATACTTACACGCACACATCCCATTTTCCTACTTTTCATCTTACTGCACTGAGAAAGGTCCTTCACGCCTTCTTTTGCAGAGTTCCAGGTGTTAGGAACTGCTTGCATTTCAGGCTTTGATAGAAAAAAATATCAAAAGCAAATTACTGAAATTATTTTCTCTTTTATTTGGTAGCTTTAGCCAGTGGATTATATATTTTTCCACATTTTTAAGTACCTGGTATTTCTGTTGATCATTCGAATACTTTACAGACTGTAGATTGGTGAGCACAGAAGTATGAAATTGATAAAGGAAAAGTTTGATGCGTATGTGTGTATATCACTGAGTTATGCAAGAGAAAAATTCATAAAAATGATAGAAAAACACCCAAAATTATTAATTTATTTAATTAAAAGGAATACATAGGAGCTGAGATATTACTGCAGCTGTGATTAATATCTGACTATATGTATTTACTATTATTTGTAGTGCCTCACATCTCTCCACAGTCTGCTGTTATTTTAAAATGATCTCTGAAACAAAGCATCTGCCTTGTCTTCAAAAGTACAGAAATTATATTGCTGTGTATCAGAGTCCTGAACCTGTAACTCCTCACCATGTGCGAAGACACAGCTCCCTCAGCAAGGGCCTTTTCCCCACCTTGAGCAAAGAGATATTAAGAATGATTTCTGTTTGCAGCGTTTTCATCCTTACAGCAATCATAGTCAGAACCAGCTTCCTGTTGGCACAGATTTTTAGCTAAATAGCAAGTATTTTAGATCATTTCAGCCCAATTTGCTTAACTGATAGCAGCATTTATGCTATCAGAGTGTCACACATAATATACTTTCAACAGATACACATACACATATATGAGCTATACATTCTGGATATTTATAATATTCCCTGTCTCTGGGGAACCTGTTCTGTTATGCTGTGATGTGTATGAAAAGCAAGTCTTTCTAACATCACAGTGCAAAATATAAGACAGTCTTCCTTCCACTGTGCCAGCAGATATTGCTTCCAGTAAAGCAATGGCATCCAGCCTCTCTGGGTTATAACATCTTTCCACATCTCCACTGCAGGAACGGGCAGGGTAATCACATCAAAGTTTAGGCAGTGGATATCTGGACTTTGTTTGAAATGCAGAGAAATGTAAAAATGCATTGGAATACTTATCAGTGTATTTTTTCCGTCTTCTTGAATTTAGAACTGGCTAACTTCTAATGTATGCAAATTAATTCTTTGTTAAAAAGAAAATTTCAAATCCAATAACAATAACTTCAGTGGAAATGAAAGAGTGGTTTGCCCCCTTGAACCTCTGGGGGAATTTGACCAAATTAATTTTCTTAAGCAACATCATAAATCCAGAGAAAGAAAAACACATTTAGATAAATGAAAGTCTGTCAGAGACCACAGTGCTAGTGGTGTTGAATTGGACAATTAATTATGTATTTTGTGTGCATCATAAATAGTGAGCAGCTTAAAGGATGATGACTCAATAATATAGCAAGAAAGAATCAGACAGAGTGAGTCTTTCATCAATACTTTTCCCCTGTGACCCATGTTTCACCCAATGCCCTTGTAATGATGTGATGAAAGGATCAGAATGCCGCAATATCCAAACCTACTGTCTGTTCTGACAGCCCTAGCTTTCTACCATCAGGAAAATTAAATAAGCAGAGATGGCCAAATAGAGAAGAGCAGGAGTAGCTTTTTAAGCTTATTAGGTCTCATTATGCACAAAACTTCATGCACAAGCCAGCTGTCCCATAATACCAATATGACAAAGCAATGTGTCTGGGAACGCTTTGATCTCCTGATATCAAAGAAAGAAGATTCATACTGTTCTTGTCCGCAGTATTTATGTATGCAAGGCTGAGAACTCACTCAGTAAACAGAGCCTTACTCATGTATGTGTCTGCCAGAAAGGGTCTGACACAGCTACAGGGCTGACTACGCCTTCTGCTTTTTTCTCTGTATTCCTGCATGGATGGTGTTTTGCTTTTTCCTTACCCGATCTAAGACTTCACTGGAGTGTTACTCTTCAAGAGGGTGTCTGTTCTGTCCTTTGAGTAAAGCCTACAGAGATCTAACTGAGCTAGCCTTAAACAAGACAGCTCAAGTACTGATAATGCTGTAATTACAAACCTGCAGTGCTCAGTGCAGGCTGCTCAATCCACCTCTGAGGAGCTGTGCAAGCGTGCAAGGGTCCCAGCTGCGCTGAACTTTGAACTGCACTGGCTAATTTAAAATTAGCCTGGGTATATGATCTTCAGTTGCACTTTTGGTTGTAGAATGGGCATATCTTAAGAGCTCCAGTGTGTTAGGTACTAACTGCATTTAAGTGACTGAGCCAGTGCATCTTCAGGTCCCCTCTTTGAGAGCCGTAGCCATGGCTTTAGACAGTATCCCCCTTAAACTACAGTTTTGTTCATTTTAACACTAGGAACAAAGTATATGGTTGAAAAGTCTGAAGACTAGTCTAAAAAAAGTTTGCTGTTCCTGGACAGTAAATCAAGCAAACCTGGGTTCTTTAATATCATCTGTAGATGTCTATTTTCATATTCGGGTCTCCATAAAAAATCACTCTAGAAAGCATGATCCTATTTTAATTAAACTTTTTCTGTTACATTTCTGGACATTATTTTTTTCTGGACAAAATTTGGTCAAGCAGCTTTCCAGCCACTCTTCCCCGAGCCTGTATCGATGCCTGGGGTTGTTGTGACCGAAGTGCAGGACCCGACACTTGGCCTTATTGAACCTCATCCCATTGGCCTCTGCCCATCGATCCAACCTGTCCAGATCTCTTTCTCCCCCGGATGTAACATGTACTGCAGGCAGGGCAGGATGAAGCTGTCGAGCCACACTACCTTTTGCACTTGCCATAGTCATAGGTCTGATAAAAAAATGGAGTTAAACTGGTGTCATTAGATGTTTGGTGGAACATCTGAGGTGATCATATGATCACACACTTCTTTTGATTTTCTCTTACCAAATAGTTACAGGGTAGCAGGTAATTACGGGGCTCTCCACTTGTAATAGTGGCTGGGCTGATGCCACCTCAGCAGCTGATTAGCAATAGGTTGTAGCACAGCAGACATAAAAAACTTATGTATTAGGATTGTATACAGCCTCATTAAATGTTCCTCAGTAGAAAGCAGGGGCAGGTTTATTTTCACAAGCTGGGCTAGTATTCTACCTCTTACTTTGTGTGGTTGTTGCAGCAGCTGGTTGTCTGAGGAGCAGGAACACACTATGGCTGTCCTTGAAATGCTCACCAGGGACATGACTGTATCGCATCGCGGTGTCTTTCATGGCACCACATGCCCAGGTTTACTTCCCAAGTCATTATCACTCATGATCTGAGATGGAGCCAGGAAGCAGCCAGACCCAGACCTGTGAGGGGAAAGCACTCATTCCCCTAGCTGGAATGCAGCTGATATTACCCATGAAACTTGCAACCTGGCAGAGGGGCTGTCACAGATGGCTTTCCTTCTGGCAGGATCCATGTTTTTATGTTAGCCAGGCATTGGTTTGTATGTCAGAACTGCTTTGAGTAATGTTTGTGTTGGGTTTCTCCAAGTTGCGATGGTTACTTAAGGGAGCTGTCACAGAGGAGCTCAAGACAGGGTTGGGCAAAGGCTGCTAAGCAGAATATGTGAAAGTCTGTTTTGATGGTGTCAGAGTGGGTATGATAAGGGCAAGTGGGAAAATGAGAGATGACAGAGAACAATGACAGCTGCATCAGACCTTCGCTATGTGAAAGATTAAATGCAATGAATTTCTGAACATTACAGGATATTCGGACAGTTATGGATGATGACAGCTTATCTTCTTGGTACTCCTTCCTACCACTCAGCAGCCCAGCTCTCACCTCAGGGAATGGCTTTTGTCCAGTTGTCCCCCACAAGAAGCCTCCCTTCTTTCAGTCTTCCTTTCCTGTCTTTCCAGAGAGTGTTATTTCCCTGTTTCGTCAAGCCAGCACAAAAGGTGGATTCTTGATATGGATAACAGACACAAGATTTTTAGAAAAGGTAAGTTCATCAGTCAGAGAGATTCCATTGTCCACTGAGATCACCAGACTGTACTGTGGACTCTCTGCTTGTAATTTGATTCTGCTGTTTGCAGAAGATTGCAGCCGTTAGTGCATAACATATCTTTGAAATGAAAGAGGCTTTTCTGGGAGATAGGGACAAGGTAAATATCTGAGTACCTTGCAGGTTATTACAAGACTTGTAAGATTTCAGGGGGGGGGCTATTCTTGAAGATTTTGAAATCTTATGCCTGGTGCAACTTTGAACATGCTAACCACATCTCTATTAGTAAATGGAGAGGGTCATGGCATTTGTCTGAGCACTGCCCTGTGGTTGCCCATTTTATTTAATTGTTGATCCTTACCTGTCATAATTCTGTACTTTCTCAGACAATCCCCAAAACCAGGTCTAGTGATAGTACAGACCAATGATTTTCTCAGTGGATAATGCAGACACCATATTTTGGGAGGAAGAGAGGTTAGCCATGTGGACACCATCTGTATGATGCCAGTTGCACAGAGACTGGTGGACTGGGGACAGTGGCAATTATTGTAACAAGCAGTGAAGAAAGAACTGAACAAGTTCCCTCATTTTCCAGGAAGAGAAGAGATATTATTATTATTATTATTTTATTAACATACTATAATTTATGGATCATCTTTTATCTTACCTGTCTTCAATTCAAAACTAATAGCACAGTAAAGTTTGCTGAATTCCTCACTCATTGCACAATGCACATTAATTTTGTTCTATATTCTGCTGCCAGCTACATCCTCAGGGGAAATTCAATTTTGTAAGACTAAAATGCCTGTTTCCAATGCACCTGTTAAGATGTTTTATTTTTAAAGACCCTAAGTTGACTGGCTTTGAAACGATGATTGTAAACAGTCATCAGTGAATTTTCTTTGCTACAGTTATTCTGTGCTTGCAGGGCACATAAAGAGAAATAGGAATTCAGAGAAATGGATTCACTTCAAACCTAGACTTAAGCCATTGGTGCCATGTGGAGGTTCACCAAAGTGAAATTTCCAAGGAGTTTTCACATGATGCCAAGGGATAATTTTTCTTGACGCAAACACGAGATGGATCAACTACTTGTTTGTGCCCACTTGTGTTAAAGAAATTGCCTTCCTTTGTCTGATTATTTGCTCTTAAATTACTAATTACGTGAAATGACTCCTTAGGGCTTGGCAGTGTATTGACTCATCAGCATTCACTGCCACTGCTGAGAAAGACTCTTGATAAAATCAGGTAATTAAAAAAGAAGTAATGTGTTTCCTAATTTCAGTACAAACTCTTTCTTAAATAGGCACTGACCAAAACTTGATGTAAAAAAAAAAAAATACTGCCAAAAAGTCATTTATGCTTGTCAGAAAGTCATTCTTGTGTTTGCATTACCCAGCTGAAGACTGGCAAGATAGTGTTTATCATACTCTACTTGGTCACTGGCCTGCTTTGCTGGTTGTTTTGATTTGCATGCCTAAAGTCCAATGTATAGCTATAGAACAGGTGTCATATTAGCATTTTCTGGCTATGTTTCAAAGGGGTTTCTTTCCTGAAGCCTAAGGACTTTAACAATTTATACAGATTCAGTGCAGAAAGAAACCTTGAGCCAACTGAGTAGAAATACTGAATCAGCTTTTTTCCATTGTAATTGATATCAGGCAGCTAATGTATTTGCCAGACGTAGTATTTATGTCATTTTTTTCCCTTTTACATTTAAAGTTGATTGAAAAAAAAGAGATTTCTAAGGGTTAAATTTTTCCGTACTGCAGATTTTGAAAAGGGTAATTTTTTTTCAGAGAGGTTCAATTTTCTTTAAAAAGTCACCTTTTTTATATTCTCATCAACATTATAATCACTATCATCATCAATACCATCTCGATGTACAAAAAGCCAATCATATCCAAGTCAATACCATTGTCAATCCATATCAATTCATGGTCAATGCCACTTCACTAAGTTTCAGAAAATGCAATTTTAATTTTTCATACTTGAAGTCTCAGAGATACTAACTTGATGTAAATGAGGAGAAGAAAGAGAAAGAAATGGGAAAGGGGAAAGGGAAGTGGAAGGGAGAGGGAGAGGAAGGGGAAGGGAAAGGGAAGGGAAAGGAAAAGAGGAAGGAAAATGGAAGGAAGGGGAAAAGGGGAAGGAAAGGGAAAAGAGGAAGGGAATAGGAAAGGGAAAGGAAAGGGAAGGGGGAGAAAAGGATAGGGGGAGGAAAGGGAAGGAAAAGGAGGGAAAGGAAAAAGATCTCTCTGTTTTCCATTTTGTCTAATGAAGAAAATGAAAAATTCAGGAGTGATGGAAAAATAAAATACTGTAATGCTTAACACCCTTCTCATTTTCAGAAATCAAAATGAAACAAATGTCTTCAGTTTCAGAATTCTATGATAGTAGAATAATAAATGGCATTCATTAAAATAATCTGCTTTTGCTGAAATGAATGTCTAACTGGAAAAATAAAAAATACCTTGTGACTAACACCTCTCCTCACCATCCCTTCTCCCGCTGGCCCAGTCTTTAGTAAATCATGTTTCCAACACAAAAACAACAGTTTTATTTGTTTTCTATTCTGTTACTGTTAGTATAAAACAACTGGAAAGTTAAATACATAAACTAAAGGAAATAATTTGGAGAAAGTCAGAATGATATGTCTTAATAGTACAATGAAATACTGAGATCTGATACTGAAGTACCATTCTGAAGAGCATAATTATATTCAGGAGCCTTAGATGAGCATATTAATGACCTTACACTGGAGAAGAGTCTACTGTGAATTGCATGATCTCTTTTCAAGGGAAACTTTTTCTCCATAGGTAATTCTGAAGCAGAAAAGAATTATATTCTGCCAAAACTTTTCTCCTTTTAAACAAATCTACTAATATCCCCTTTGTCTTGCCTCTTATCTCACAGGAGGTCATAAAATATTTTGTCAGTGATTCATGAGAAATACATATTAAGTAGACTCATTTCCGATTGTTAATTTTCTTGTCTGTGTGTGGAAGTGGGAACACATTATTCTGTGCACTGAAATCGGAAGCAGCTTCCTGCCATTTAGTATGTCCATTACAAAACGTCGTAGTGAAAGCAATAATGGATGAATATTGAAAAGTGCAGAAGTTTGATATAGTTAGTTACAGAAGATGAGGCAATAATTTGCAATTCATCCATACCACCCAGAGAAAGTAGACTGGCTGGAGGAAGCCTCTTGAAAACGTTGTGTGAAGACAGTTCTATCTAACAGAGCAGCCCACATTTGGTTCCTGGATCCAGGTTTTGTAGCTATCCTATAAGTTCAGCTTCTTTCTCCTCCACTCTCCAAGCAGATATCTCTGTCTACACAAATACCCCTTCATGGTGACAGGATCCAGTACTAGAAAAATTTGCCTCAGTATGTCCCTGCTATTACGTTAAACCTGAGAAACAGGTCAAGCTGAGGCTTGAAATTGCCCAGGAAAAGGCTGGTGGCACCTGAAGGTTGTTTTTTGCTGGTGTATAGAGTTGAAAGCTGGAATTTTTTTCAGGAAAAGACTATTCTATCCCTATTCCCTGTAATGGCCTCCACATCTACCTTGTCTCAGCTGTACTGGCAGCCTGAGCATCCAGGTTCAACTGCACACACAAGATGATATTTTTGAGCTGAATTTGTGGCTGGAAAACCTGTTCTGAATTCTTCCTGAGCAAGATGGTGTTGGTTTAACCCATAGACCATCTGTTTCACTGTGCTTAATGCCCTAAGCTGAAAACTGAAAGAAACACAGAAACAGGGAAGTACTATTTTACAAAACCTGGCAGAAATATTTGTTGGAATTCACACAGAAAACACAGTAAAGAGGAGAACTGAAACTAGACTTCTTATATCTACAGCTGTTGCCCCTCCACCCCACTTTAGTGTGCTGTCTCACTCATCTTCTGGGCTGTATTGTGTCAGTTCCTACTTTGTGCCATTAGATAAAAATAGGAAAAAAATGACAAACTTATCAACGTTTCTGAAAAATTACTGTTAGGTGTGTCATGCTGTTTCCCTTACTAGTACTGTGCAAATCTACCCAACTTTTGGAAACACACCTGTGAATAAACTATGGGTTTCTCCTTCCTTTTCAATCTAGCATTAGTTGCCACACATCTGTGTTCAGCTTTTTCCTTAATTCAGTAATTTACTTCCATAAAAATATGCAAATTTTCCCCTGATATATCCATCACCATCTTACGCAAGGCTTCATTTTCCGCAAGTCTCTTGATTGTCCTTGGTCTTGTTCAGCTAAAACACTTGCCTATAATTGTTTCCTCTACTCTTGCAATTAGACCCTTCAACAAACCTTAAACTCATGTTAACTTGTTGAAAAAGCATGAGGCAGGAGAAATCCATAGACTTGCAATTTACCAACCACTGAGATGACTCATCTTCTTCAGCAATTACTTTGCTGGCTCTCTGACATGAAGGGCTCTGTTCACCCCAGCAGGTCTCTCAGTGTCCCTGGTGATCCTAAGGCCAATGTGAAAAGCACTGTAATTGATGTGCACAGGCTCTCTCATTGACCAGTATGTTCAGGTACGGTGTGGAAAAAGAATGCAAACAAATATTAACTTTGTGGATGAGATGTTAGAGAAGTGAAGGAAGGTCAGAGTGGGGTTTGACCTATGTAATTGATGTATTGTAATAGTCTTTTACAAGGGCTTCTGTAGCTTTATTTCTATCTTTGTAATTCCCTTGTCATGAGCGTTAAGAAGGCTTACTCTCAATCAAATTTCAAGCTGATACATTGGTGTCTGGCTTACATACTAGTAAGGCATTGACTCTAAATAAAGTCTAGAGGGAAACTATTTTGCCCTTAAACTAATACAGGGTGTGTTTCATAAGTTACCTCTTTTGTGTCTTTGGTTCCTAGAATAATATCTTGCGTATCTGTATTGACTTCTAATGATTAGATGATCTTTAAGGTCCCTTCCAACCCAAAACATGCTATGCTTCTATGCTTCCATGCTTCTATGATTCTATGATTTTATTATTCTAAGTTTATCCACCTCTTATGCAAAGTGATTACTTGCTCAATCCTCCCAACAGGTATTTTTTTTTTCACCTTTTCCTGTCTTTTGACCTGTTTTCTTTTTCTGTCTGCTTCCAGAAGATCAGACACCAAGCTCAAAATATTTTTTTTTAAATTCATATGACCTTGTTTTTCCTATGAAGTTAAGATTCTTTTTCTATACTAGAATATGCTTCCTTAACACTCTAGTAACCCCTTCTGGAAACCACAGTCCCTTAAACTTTCCTGTAAGCTTCAGTTGAATGTTCACTGTGCCCTTGAATAAGAAATTTTGTGAGGGATTAGTCTTCCCCTTGAAAACATCCTTTATTTAGTCTTTTTGGTTCTTTTAGTGCATTGGTTTACTGTGGAAAGTTGTCCCTGATAAACAAGTGAATACTATAGAACAACATCTTGTTATCCTAGGACACATGAAAAGCAGCTATCTACCAGACAGTGAGCCTAGTTTCCTCCACAAGCTTGTTCACTGGAACAAATGAGTAAGTTTCTATAAATAATAAATAGAGATATTTATAAATAATAAGCCTATAAGTATATACAATCAATAAAAATAATAATATAAAATAGTTTATTAAAAAACTTTTATGTCTGATGCCTACCCACTCTCCTCATGTCTCCAGGTCAGGTAGTACAGTGACTTGTGTTCATGTTGCTCACAGCTACTCCTTCCCAGTAAAATGCAGCTTTATGCCTTCTGTAGGATGTCTGGCCCAATCTTTTCTGCGACTTTTGTAAGGCCCTTGTATCCTAAAATACTTTCTTCTTTGACTTTTCTATGTAGAACAACTGAAATAACGTGAAGGTTATATCAGAATTTTACAGAACAATTCTTTTTCTTAACAGTTTTATAGGGAGAGGCATTGCATGCCTAGCAACGTGACATGAGGTCATTTGTGGGGTTGTTGCTGGCTTCAGAAGACTATCTAAAATTTTGTTTTCTTTAGCTTTCCCACTAAAAACCAAGCTGTTCATTCAGCCTCTTAACTATTTCCAGAAAACATTCACAAATTTCATTTTAGATGGATCTGTTTGTTTAGCACCAAAAGGGAAGCTAAGAGTGAACCTGTATACTGCATGAAAGAGCCGAGGACCGAGCGCAGCAGTGAGCCAAGAAGCTAAATTGTTTGACAGTGCAGCTGCACAGTGAGGCTGAGCTGAGCTTAAATCAAGCTTGGGAGATGGCTGAAGTGAACCTGTCCAGTTCAAGTCCTGAACCCAAACACAGTTTCTAAGCATTGCTATTATTTGGGACTGGATTAATCATATTATAAAAGAAATTGTGACAGAATTGTAATTTAGTCATCATAAAGAATGAGTACATAAAATGAGATCAAGGAAATCTACATAAGATTGTTTTTCTTAATTTTATTGAAAGAAGTAAATAAAAAGAGGCAAATCCTTGGTTTAGGGTCTGCTGTTTTATGATACAGTGAAAAGATGCAATGGAAGAAAGTATAACACGTTCACTGGCCAATTAATAAAATAATGTGGATTTCTTATTTAGTTTACTTTCCTAAGGTACTATCAGAAAGACAAAATTCCTATTTTAACTCAGTGATATATAAAAGGCTGTGGAACTATTAATGAGTTCTGAGTGACAAAGAGCTGACATTTGCTTTTATGCAATGTGCTCTCACAATCCATGGTGATGCAGAATACAGTCTTCGTTGAGGCATGTTAATTACAGAGTGTGAGTTTCCTTATACCCATTAATGAGTTAACGTCTTTCTGGAGTTTATGCAACATCAGTAGTGAAGCATTTAAATCTTGGCTGCCTTGGACTGAAATGTATTATAAGCTCATCTCAGTTAAAAGGGTCTGGGTGGTTTTCAACTTTTAGAACTTAACCAAAGTGCAAGTGCATCCAAAGATGAGTCCTGAATAATGCTTAGCTTGTTTAGCTTCACAGTAATATAGAAGTCCATTTTTACAGACCTTTGTAAACTCTGGACAGATGCCTTTTCTGTAGTCTTGTCCCATGTCAAAGGTAGGAAAAACAATGGATGTCTTCTGCTAGAGGCCTCCTACTCACACGTAGCAAAGGACGTAGGCAGATGGGGAGAAGGCTTGGCTGGGTTGCATTTGAACTCCCCAAGCCCTGAGACATCTGCAGAGTGCCTGCATCCCACCCTGTTGCACTGCATCTACAGAGGGTCCCAGAGCATGAAGTGTCTGCTGTGTGTGGTGTTTCCATGGGCTGCAGAGTGCTAAAATGAGATTGTGTGTGACATATAGGCCACTTGGGTATACAGTGTGGTCTGAGTGGGGTTATGTGGGTAGAATGAAGAGGAGAAAGTCTCCCTTCTCCCTCTTGTATGTCATTCAACACAGATGTTCTGCAGTTTTGTTCCTTAGCATTGTTTCTGTGTGCTGTTATCACAGCCCTACTTCAGCAATAGTATATAATTCTGAAAGGTGGCTCCACAGCAGTCACAAACCGATTAAGGACTCATGACACCATGTAACATGTTCACTGCAGAAACCATTACCTGCCTATCCAGATGATGATGGAGAAAGGACTGAAACAGGGACTCAATTACTCAGCTGTAGCCTCTGGATGGTCTTCCTTTGTCCAATAATAACTGTAAATGTAATGTTTGGGAGCATTGGATTTCAATCTTTTCTGAAAGACACCTTCATTAACCATACTGTGTTTATAACATCCTGCTTATGCTGTGGGTGACCTTCGGAAGGAAAGTAATATCACTTAGCAATCATCAATACCAAATGCTAGTGCCCTGGGGGATTTTTGTCGTTTTCAGTGTAGTAACTATGGGGAAAAAAAACCAAACCAAACCCAAAGATGTTGTACTAAAGTAATACTTTCTGGTTCTTAGAGATCAGACACTAATACCAAGTGCTCCACCATTGCATGCAGAGGGGTTGTCCAACAGCAGAATATATTTTTTACAGGAAGGATGATCAGAAAGTAGGAAATGAAGCAAATAGACCAGTACTCAAAAGACATTTCCAAGAGTACTCAACACCTCAGCATTGAATCTTTAGAGAAGGAAAATTTCACCGTGCCCACTGAGTCTACAATTCCAAATGTTATTCTACCTGTATGACCTATCACAAGCAGCTGTTACTTAGCCAGTTAATATGTTTTTTTATTTAACACAAAAGTTTTTACAATATCCAAATATTTTTTCTGTAAATTAAGAATCCTCACATATTTTAGCTGTTATTATAGAAGTATTAAAGATGTATCATTCATGCTGCAGTTCAAAACTACCAAGATACTGGGCAAAATTAGCATTATACATGTGCCGCAAAAATCAAGGGCTCTTACAGGAGCTGCCTTCTGAATAGACCTTTGTTGTAACCACAAGATTGCAGCAATATGAAATAAAGCTGCTTTTATCTCATTTATGTTTTTTTATAGCCCTTATGAATTCTGTTATAAGAAAAGATGGAAAGGTAAAGATTAAGATCTATATTTAAAAGCTAGATGTCACCATTTAACACTCTTCCAAGGTGTAACTTTCACGTCATTCCTTGGCCTTGAGACTGTTTTAAATAATGAAAATCAAGAACATCACATAGGTCAGTGAAGTTCTATCAGCATAATGGCAAGGCAAGCCCTCAGCTCCCTAGTGAAGAGTCACCAATCCCTGGTTTACATTTTATAATTTGAGGATTAAATAGAACACACTTGTGTTTAAAATCAGTATGGAGAGACATGTGGATGTGTCTATTAATTATTTAATACTTCTCTGAACTTACATAGCTAAAACTAATTTTAATGAGTAAGAGTTTACTTAACTTAGACTTCAAGAGCCTAAATTATATCTGCAATGTTCCCTTGGTGTTTATCATATTTCTGTGTGTATTTAAATTCACTTTAAGTAAAGCTAAATTGGGCAAGAGTCTGGATGATTTGATTGTGTTCATTTGAATCATAATTGTCAGAAAGGACAAAACTCAAGACTCTAGGAAATATCTTTGACATCATCTCTATATTATAATGGCAGTTAGGACATCTATCCTAAGAGCAAGTGGGGCAGCTTATTGGGGGGGGAGGGGAGGTACTTTAATAAACAAATGGAGCTCTTCATAGGAAAAGAGAGTCTATTTTTCTTTTCTCCTGAGGTGAGAGCAGACTAAAGGTAAGCTTTTAGCCTAACTTTTAAATACAGATTTAATTTTGACCTATGAGTGGTTGCAGTATAAATAAATACTGAAAATAATCATATGAAGTGGGAAAACTGAAGTGTTGCCTATCCACTTACTCAGGAGTTTATTATTTCTGACAACAATAATAAAATGGTATTAATTTTTCAATTAATATTAGCATGGATATTGGATTATGCTATTATGTATATCAAGGTACAAAGAGAAAAGCTTTCCTGCTGCTTCACATAATTGAATAATGCTACATTAACATTTGCAGAACCTGTAGGGAAGTATAATGAATTCTGCAAATACTTCGATTTGCATACTGGAATCAGAAACAACTGTTGGAAACAACTGGGAAGTTTTAAAATGCACCTGCTGTATTTCATGCAAAGTAAGACTAAAAAAAATCCAAAAAAACTGTAAAGTATTCTTTGCCAAAGAGCTGACAATGCCATGCTTGCATTTGAGCATTAGGAAAGATTGAGATTTATACATGGAATGAATGTGTGTCATTTCTGAGTTTGACAAAATATGCCATCACCACAAAGAACAATTTTGGGAGCACCCAGAATGGCGTAGCAAAGAAGAAATCATTTACAGCCAAAAGTCACCAAAAACTCCAGGGCATTCAGAACAAGTGAAAACTGGCATAAGTAACTTTGGTTTGAGTCACTACACAGTTGTGGCCTAAGCAAGGCTTATCTTCACTGACTGGCCAGTCATAGCCATGGTCTTTTCTGCAAAAGGGAGCAATATGCCCCAGCTACAGGTATGAAGAGTTAGTGTCCACCACCCAGTGTCACCCTGCAATTACCCTCCCTGAACAGAATCCGTACCTGCATTCCTTTCTGTAGCAAAAAGAGAGAAGTCCAGGTTATCTCATGCCCAGACTACTTTACAAACCACAACTCTTTGAAAGCTAGTACTCATTTTCTAGCTTCAAGTTTTGTTGCAGTCAAGAAGTAAAAGGAATCAAGGTTTACCAATATTTAGCTAACACATGGCAAAATAAACTGTAGTACTGTCTTCTCCCTGTAGTGTGTCTAGAACTACATGAACAAATGTAGGTTAATATGCACCTTTGCTGCCAGATGTTGAGGGCAATATGCTGGATTGCAGTCAAAAACAGAGCTAGAAAGATGAATTTTGAGATAAACATGCAACAGCAGCTCCATATTAAATTCGAAAGTTAATACATTTTTTTGACATCTAGGTTTTGATTCCTCTGCTTGTCCTTACAAGCCTTTCCCTCACCGCTTACAGTCTCTCAGTAATTCTTGGGAGTGGTTAGCTGCCACGAATTTTATGTAAGTGGAAAAAAATCTTGGTTTTTTCAATGAAGATAATGATAATTCAAAGAATTTGGCAGAGATATGGCTGTGATACTTTGTTCTAATTGTGAATTGCCTGGCTTTGTGAAACAGAGCACCTCATTCATGAGGTTCTCATAATTACTTTCTTAAATCCCCTTTCACAAATTCAAGTAGTCAAGATCATCTCAGGGCTGGACTTGCTCTATCTCCCTGCTGAGGTTCAGACAAATCTCTGCAACAGGACCCTGTTCAAAGCTGCCACCACTGATCTTGTCCTGCAGTGTCTGCTTTGTGGAGATTTGACATCTCTGAGCAAAACAGGACTCCTGCAAGGAGCCCACCAGATGATCTGCTTATTGGCTTTGATTTCCCTACCTAAGAGTTTGCCCAGGGCAACTGCTTTCTCTAGGCTGTGTCTTTCCCAATCATTTCTCCTGTCTGCACACTCAGAGGCATCACACAGTACTCCTAGACTCAGAACGCAGACTTACTGCAGCAAAACACTGAGTGAAAAAACACACTAGTGCTGAATAATAATTTATGTAAATGAACCCTTCCCACGCGACCTTTTTTCTTCTTCTAGAGGAGTGCAGGTCTTTTCTTCTTAAGCCTTCTGGCTTATTGCATTAATAATTCATAACCAGGGTGCTTTATATAGGCCATGGCTCACTCAAAGCAAACCTATAGAAAGCTGTTTTTCCACCAGTGTTCATCAGAGTGGATTTTCTTAAGAGTGTACTGCTTTTCAAGTCACAAATTCCTCATTTCTGTAGTGAAAAACTTGTAGTTCCAAAACTGTTTTAAATTTATTATTGACAGGTTCCTTCTCTGCAGAGCTGAAGATGTGCACAAGGCAAGGAGGGAAGGGTTTACTGCAACAGATTCTGCAGAGGTAATACAGGTATCAGATTTGCATTGAGAGGAAACCACAGCGCTGTGGAGCAGGGCTTGATTAAACATTTCACTGTTACTACGCCGTAAGTAGTTAGCAATCCACCCTCAGTATATTACTGATAGTAATGAATTGTCTTGGAAGAATGGGACCCATTTAACAAGTAATTAAATCATTTTAAGTCTATAACAAAAAAGTAACTTTTTATATTTCCAAATATTAAAAAAGTTAACAAACTCTTTAGCTCCTGAGCAGGGCAATACTGATTAAATGATTTTATAAGGCATAAAGTAACATGAACAAATATTTCAGAAAACTGAAAATTCTCAGTACAAAAAGATGGTGTAGCCTCATTGGATAATGTTGTAAAGAGGTGTTTTCAAAAGCAACTGTAAAGAAATGTTGTGAAAACAAGACAGAATCCAGTAGGAGAAAGCAGGTTTTCCTATGTTAGGACAGTAGTCACAGTAAATAAATCTGGATTATAGAGTTAGCTCTGCTTAAATTTTTGATCATTTACTCATTACATTATTGATGCTAAGGAAAATCTTGGGAGGCATCTTTAAGGGCCAAATTGTATAATAGAGATGAGGAGTCCTGGGAATGTCTTCTGTGTAGATTCCAGTTGATTTTATTGCAGAATGGCAAAATTACAGAAGAGAATGGCTGAACCTTCACTTGGTGATGTCCTGCACTGAAGCCAGCGTTGGGCAGCTCATACAGAGGCAAGCCCAGAGCAAAGAAGCGTTGAAGCAAAAAAGCAGCCTCCAAAGGTCAGGAACAGCTAAAAATAAGAGGAAGAGGAGAAGATGGAAAAATACAAATAAATCTTTGAGCTTTTGACAATATACCAGTTTTCTCAGGTAGACTCAATACTAGTCCTCAAGAATAACTAGTCCTCAAGAAACTGAAAATTGTCAATTATCTAGAAAATGTATTTTGTAATAGTAGCCATGTGGTAGCCAGTGTCAGTTTATTAACAAAGACACAGTCCTACTTCTAGCTGAAAACCAGAAATTAGCCAATTAATCTACTTAGCATGTATACTTTTCAAACCCCAGTCATCACAGAGTTCTCAAATCTGAAAGCAAAATAAGCAGAACAGCTAAAGCACTGATACTAATGGTCTCACAAGCACTTAAAACAGTTGTAATATGATTCCTACTGAAGTTCTGTGTCCCCTGGGTTCTCTTTGTTGTTGGAAAGTGATGAGGCAAGCAGAGGCTGTCTCTTATCTGCTTACAGCAGGAGTGCAGTTGTTTTCCTCATTAGGAAGTACAAAACTAAACAGCAAACTACACTTCATCAGGTTTGTTTCAAAATGCTTTCTTTCAGTTATAAGTTTCCTAGAGAAGTTTTGCAATGATTTGGCATCACCCTAAATCCACTTGGAAGCTGTAATATAAGGGAAAAAATATTAAAACAATAAAAGAGTTAAGTTTTAAATCCCAGCCAACTGTGGCATACTGCTGGAGAGAAGATAGATTAGAAACTAATTTTCAGCTACATTCTGAAAGCAAGAAATTGTTTTTCAGAAAAATTAAAATACTATATTTCTATTAAAGTTGCAGGAGATTATCTACAATCCACAGTAAAATAAATACTAAGGATTTTCCCTGGATGTTACCGTTATGTTAAATTGAAGGCTGCAAGTGAAATAGTGAGAAGTAATTTACACCCACATGAAACATGTCAAGAATGAAGACAAGTTTAGGTTACATATTGGGTCAAGATCAGAAGCAATTTATTTTACAATGCTGTGTAGTCTGTAACTTATGCAATTACATGTAAATATTCAGATTCTAGGTGTGATACAATTATTTTAGTTTTGGGGAGGGGAATAACATTTTATTAACTTAGTTATATAAAATAGTGTTAATTCAAACATAAAATTAAGCCTGAACATTTTATGCAAAAGCATATGGGAAATTTACACTGTTGGAAGGTTTGTCTAAAGCTCTTTTGATAACCCAGTTCTTTCCATTTCTTATAACTTTTCAGGCTAAAAATCTGGAGGTTGCACAAAGCGATGTGGGAATGACATTCCAATGCAGGGACAGAGAAAATGTAGACCTGCTCTGTTTTACAAAGAACTATTGAAGACAAGAAGAAGTGTGGACCTACTGCCCTCTGAAAATAAGGTGTGGATACATTGTCGCTGTATTGTCTCCCATCTTTGCAGTAATATATGTAGTCACAAAAGCAGACCAGAAAATCAGGTTTGACATAGAACTGTTCCCTCCACCTTTTCACGGTCTTGTAGAGGAAGAATGAGGATGGGATGGATGAAAGTGGTCAGGCAGTCTGTTATCTCTCCCCATCCCCATTTATATGCCTAATTAGCTGCTGTACCTGGGATGAACAGGACAAGTGTAAGTTCTCACCTTGCCTGGTTCAAGCTCTTTCTGGCCTCTTTTCTCTGCTTTCTTGCTTGAAGCAAGGAATAGTTTGGCAAGCAGCCCTGATCTGTAACTATAGTGGGAGTAAACATCTAATCAAGGAATTTATTGCATGGGATGACAGAAAGGGTGGCTACAGGTACTACCACAACTGTGCACCTTCCCACATATAACATGGTGTGGCTTGCAGTGTGTGTTCTAGGGTGGTGCCTGTGGTGGTGTGGCAACAAGGGCTTGCTTAACTCTGCTAGGAAACCCTACCTTGGTGATGGTCAATAATATCAGGTAGTTATAAATATTGATTAACATTATGAGACAGTTAAGATCTGTTATTTCATTTACAGCTGTGACCACAGACACTTTGAAGTAGTGACAGGGAGGTGAAAATACATATGCAAAATGTATACATTATGATCACTGAATAAGAAAACAAAAAACTTAGCAGAGGCAATCATCAGGCTTAAATTTAGCAATGTTTTAGGGCTGAAGAGTTTCTTGTTATCAAATACTTATCCCTTCTAATTACAGAGATTAAAGATGAATTATCAATTGAAAATAAACAGCAGTCTTTTATTTGAAAATACATGATTGATATTATAGTTAAGGGACAGTGTCCGGTAAAACTGAGAAAAAATAATAGATTTGGCTTTGTGAACTTTGAGAACATGGATGAGCACAGACAATTTCTTCAAGGCTGGTCTAGCTGCTCCTTGTTCCTTAGCTTATGCTGTTTCCTTTAAAGTTCTTAAGATCATTGAATGAACATAGGTGTGTTTTAAATACATCCTGATAGGGAAATGCCGTAGCAGAATAACAGAGATTTATTTTAGAAGCACATCATGAGTTTCAGAAATACTTTAACAAAATAGTTACAGTCCCCTGAAAATTGTCTGGTTTTCAGTTATTAGGAGGAAGCACTGTTCTTATTGGCACAAATTGCAAAACCCCATTCATTTTCAGTGTAGCCCTGGGGAGTTAGCAACATTACCATCCCGTATGCATTACATTAAACACTTCAAGTCACTTTAATAATGCTTGCAAGTTTTAAATTAGATTCACAACTGAAATGATTTAAAAGTCTTTAAATGAATGGATCATGAGATTATTTTAATGGTTTTAAGTATAATCATCTATATTTAAAAATACTATTCCTAAAGCATTCAATTTTGGCATCCAAAAAGAGATTAACTTGGCAGACTCTTTTTATGCTAGGCTTAATGAAATCACTTAAATTCAGTTGTTCAAAGTGACCAATGATTTGTAGCTGCCTAATTTGAGACATACTGCAATGGTGCCATTATTATAAATCTTCCTAAATAGGATGTCATTTGGGCCCCATAAGATTGTTGGTTTCCTGAGATACAGTACCACAGTTGTGATGTAAACCAGTTTCTAAATTACTTGGAAAACTCTTATGAAAGTGGATCATTTAACGCTTACCTAACTTTTGTAAAGCCTTTTGAGTACTTTAATGAAGCACTTAGGCAACAACTGTGTCTTGGACTTCAAGTCTATTAGATGACCAGGCTGTGAAACTTAATTAGCATAATGCTATGTTATGTAGGAAGCTCTTTGCTTCATCTAATCCAAGACTTCTTGTTGAGAACAGAGAAAATCATCTGGTAAATAGTAATCTTTAAATTATTGCACAAGAACTCCTGATGTGAAACCTCAAAAGTTTTGAAATAATGGATTAAGACAAAAAGAAATGAGAGTAATTGTCCACATGCATGTCAGCAGCTGTTTTGGATTGCTATGTGCAGGGTAAAGTCTTTTAGTACAATGATATTTTCAGTATGAATAAATTTCAGGTAACTTTGAATGCAAATCACAGAATTCTTACTCTGGTCAGAAGGAGAAAAACAAACTCCATCCCCAAAACCTTAGCTTTAAATTTGACTTCTGTTCTGCACTGAAGGGTAGGGGATAAGAGGGAGAGAGATGGTGCAGGGTTCTTTCCAGATCTCAGTAAAAAAGGCCTGACAACAAATGGCATCATAAAATAGCTGTATAAATTATAAAGAATAAAAACAGTAATGCAGATAGAAAGTAAATCTTACATCCCTTCAGATGCTGGGAACCCTAACTCGCTCAGCATCAGACAGACTTTTATAAATCAAACAGCAAAAAATACAGTTTTAGCAGAAATGTCCTCATCATGCCATTGTGATGGCACAGAGATACAGAAAGGACCATCACACTTCTATTTGTGCACATGCGTGCTGTGCGTCTGAAATGCACTTTCACTTCAAGAGGGCAGGGAGCAAAGTTCTGACACAGCCTATACATTTCAGTCTTCATATTTCTTTCTGGACATTACCCAAGCCCATGACAAATTAAATGTAAGCAAATGGCAGAACTAAAAGATGTATGGTTGAAACAAGTCAGATTCTCTTAAATATAAACAAATCTCATTAAGGCTGTATGTAAATTTTATTTTTTAAAAGCTGACTTTTTGACAAAACAGACAAAATTAGCAACTTGGTTAACTTCTCCTTTCAAAATATCTGGAGAAACTCTAATTTAAGGTTAAGCATCTGTGATTTCAATTGCATTATAGCATACAAAGATGGCATTTCTGTTATGCATTCGTATCTACTGACCATAAAGCAGATAGAAAGATAGAAAAATAGAAAAAGCACAGCTGTGGGAAGCAGTTTGCAATGTAGTAGATATCACAATAGCCAAGCAACATCATCTCTATTTGTGCAAAAAGGGAATTCCAGCAACCTACTTCCTGCCCCCAATCTTCCATTAAAAATATTGCATGAATATATCAGGCCTGACTATATTCAATTTATCAGTGAATTACAGTGCATTGTAGCAGAATAGTCTAAAGTAGCTAAACTTTTCTAAAAAATAATCAATGTGTGAAAATAAATTGATAATAGCAACAAATTTTGTTTAGTGTCATGAGAAATGAACAACTTACAAATAGTAGCATATAGAGACACATACATCACTATATCCCAAACAAAAAGTTATCTCAGGAAAACATCTAGCCAGCATGCCTGTAACAAAGATCTGTTGTACTGAGAATACAAGAAGGTTTTGACTCGTCCTATGTCTGAAATGTCATCAGTTTTTACAAACAAGGTCTAACATCTGAAAACTCACCCACAGTGAGGGATGAAATGTGCGACAGAAGAGTAAAAAGCTATCTATTCATGTTATATGGGATTTGAGAAAGAAAGCTCTAACAGATTCAATCTCACCAGAAAGACCATTTTCATTACCCAGTTGTTAGTTGAAGGCAGCCCAGTCAAACAGCTACAGGCTTATTCCAGCGACTCAGAGGCTTTTATTCCACTTGTGTATGTGATTTCATGTTAGATAATTCCATTGACTTCTGAAGAGTTACCTTGGGTTACAGTGATACTACTAAAATGAGGTAAGCAAACTCAAAGAAAACCCCACAGTGCCACCACTGAGGCTAAAAAAAAACGCCCATGACTTCAAGAACTTGATGTGTTCTCAGATACATCGCAGACTCTTGTAGAAATGAAGCATATAGTATTAAAAATCTCTGCTTCTTGGACATTTTCAACAAGAAAAAATCTAAATACAGAGCTCAAAAAAGGTGCCACTGATTGAGAAACAGATTCCAGCTAGGAAGCAGGGAAAAATCTCCCACTGAAAGGGGTTGGCAATAGAGGTAGGGTTGTATAGGACAGATTCACTTACTTGTCAGCAACAGCTAAAATAGCAAGACTGGAGCCACCCTGTAAGGACCCTGAGGAGGCAGCATTGGATTGAAAAGAAAACATTAAAATAAAGAAAGCTGCCGAAACCACTGTTTAGTATAAATTCATACAAGGCAACTGTAGATCATGTGAACCTTTTCTGACAGAAATCAATTTTGTAATGTTTTAAAGAACTGCCTATTTTTCTGTTATTGTCTCTTTTATAGACCAGATTTTTTTTTTGTTGGACCCTCTGGCTCAAAAAAAGAGTAAGTTGGTTTTGGTTTTTGTTGTAGCTAAGGCATGCTGTAAAGAAGTCTCTGTTGAAACCTATTTGTGATAATAAGCAGGAACTGCACTCTAGGAGATCTTAACTTCGGTGATTCCAGGATAAAATGGGATTTCCTGGGTGATGTAATATTGACAAAAGTGTCACCAGCCAAAAGTATGCCTGTGCTTACACAGAAGCAACAGTGAGTTTTTAGTATCTCAGAAACATACACAGCGGCTTACATCTCCAGGAAATTGTCATTTATGAGCATGGTACAACAGAAGAGATACTCCCGTGAAGCCAAACAAACCCTTGGGAGAAAAATTACTCAGGTATGAATCTCTGTGGTCTAGAAACAGTTCTTCATTTGTTCAAAGCCAGCTTGCTTTCTCAACGGCCAATGTACATATCTTTTCTGTATAACTTTTACAAATATAGAGTTGCAATCTTTCTTTTTGATACCTATTTGTCACATCTGAGGCCCTGACTTTCATGGGAGTGATGCAGATGTCTGTGCTGTCCTAGAGTCAACATAATGTGTCACAAATCATTTGGTGTCAGAGGTGTGAACCCCTTAATATATCCAGTGAAGGAGATAGTGTATGTTTCTGTCAGCCTCTTCTGACTGTTTCCTTAATATCTTCTGCTGCTCTACCTGCTCCTTGCTAGTGTGTATTATAGGTCTTAGGGATTTGAGTTGTCAGAAGCAATGACTTAAGTTGCTAAGGATACCAGGTAGGAGAGCAGCATCATTAAGCCAGACCAGAATGAGAGAAATTATTATGCACAGTGACGGCTCTTTGTAGCCATGTTTGTTACGAATGCAGGAGCCTAGTCCCTCACTTCATTATCCTGCAGGCTAGAGTTCACCTCATGGGTGACTTGCTACTAGATTGGAAAGCTGTGTGGTATTTAAAAAGGAAAGTTCAAAGCTACATGAGTCAGAGCGAGTTCCTCTTTTATTCTTTCACCGTGTCAGATACCATAGATTAGCAATTTCCCTAAGTGATATTTAATGCTAATTACTTCAGGGTCAATGAGCTGTAACCAAAAAACCTTTAATAAGGCTTTTCTCATATAAGGTTTATAATGAGTATTTCTTCAGGCCCATTTCAACTTTTCATGTGTATCTGTCCATAACTAGCCCACACTAGCCTGTGTGCTGATGCTTAGCTTCAGACTTCTGTTTTTCCAGTTATGCTCATCAAATGTGCCTCCTCCTCACGCAGAGGCTTCACAGGAGGCAGGTGTAAGCTGGCTCTCTTCAACATGTGACAACCCTTCGGTGTGCTCCTCTCAGTGTGCTCCCTTCATGCTGCCAGCTTAGAGGTTCCAAAAGGACATCATGGACCTGTAATTTGAACTCAGCAGTCCAAAATCTATGGAAAAGGAAAATACGTTTTCTAATTGCAGTCACTTGCGTTTCAAAAATCGCTTCTATTGCAGAGGAGTTTGTGTCATTCCCACCCCTCTGCTTGTGTTGCCACAGAGGAGTGGGATTTGTTTGTTTTCTTTCTTATAAACATTAAAAAAAAATGCAGGTTTTTTTTCTCTATGTAGAAGATAGGAATTCCAGGCTTTTGGAACTGGAAAGAAACACAGGGTTTAGTTCACTGTCTGAAATTGTACAGCTCTTTTGTTGCAAAAGCCAGATCAGATACTGTCTTTGTTTCTTTTGTCCTTCAAGTCATCTCAGTAGTATCTGTCTTCAAATATGAGTCAGACCCATAGGAGAAGATAAAAGTAATAATTTTGAGTGGCTTTTTATTTATTTTTGAGGTTTAAGTTCTTAGTCTTATCTCTGCTATCTTAGGGCTGGAAATTTGCTTTTTAAAGAAAAGCTGAAATTCTGATATAGTCATATGGCAAAGGGGCTCTCTGAACACTGCAAAAGTTTGACCCTGTGGAAAAAAATCACTATATTGCAAACACAAGTTTGTGATGGCAGTATTATTTAAATGTCAGGAGAGGGAGTAGTCTGTTATTTTTTCCCTGGAATATTAACAAAGTAGTTTACAAGATCAAGTGTTATTATCAAGCGTGATTAGAAATACACCGCTATTGGTAAAAGCAATTAGTTAACATTTACACAATGCTTACTCAGAGGTACTGCAACCTTTGCCCCAAACTCAAATGGATGCTTTAAAAATAATTATGTAACAGTCTTTTTACTAAAATAGCCCCCTTTTTTTTTTCCAGTTGGCAAAAAATCTACCAAATTATTTTGGTCAGAAAAAGAAGGGAATTGGACTACACTTCTAAAATTCTTCTGCTGATATTTTTACCTTAATCAATAACTTTGGCAAATGTACTCCTGTAAGTTTATGGAAAACTAAACTTAGTTTCCTGCGCAGCTTCTAAACTGCTTTAGGGCTGCCATTTGCTAGGGAAAAGAGTCCGTCTGGTGGAGTTCCTTCTGCTGATGTTTTCCCATTCTGAGCAGACTGTTTTAGAGTGTCATTAAACAGATTGCAAGTGAGAATGGTTTTGTAACCTAATACTTAGGACACTTCTCATCCTGATGAAACACCTGAGTTTCAGCCTCTGCTATGGTGCATATTTAAGAGTTCAGTGCAAAGTGAACAAGTATGGACAGAAGGGATTTGAAAAGTGCCATTACAGGCTGCCCTGCTCAACGCCCTGGTGCTCAGACAGCGTCCAGGTAGAGTTGTGATGTGGGTACAAATCTCAGAAGTCGAGAGGGAAATTGAGAAGAAACTAAGAAAAAAACCAAAGCTACCTCATTCATAAACCTTGTTTGATTGTCCCAATTCATTCTATTTACATTTTAGTTTACAATATGCAAAATTGTTTCATTTTTCACCATTATGAGGAAAAAAGCAAGGAAAGTAGCATTAACAAAAAAAATTCAAAGAGGTTTAAAAATTCACTTGAATTTTCAAACTGATGAATTATTTACTGGCAATCCATAGATTAATTAACTACATAGCAATCCACAAAAATATTATCACAGACTTTACAGTTTATGCCAATTTTGACCATGAACATTGAGAATTAATTTATTCTATTCTGTATATTAAATCAAGAGGAAATCCTACATGAAGCAAATTTTTGACAGCTAGTATGCACTATGATTTTGTGGTATTGAAAGAGCACAATTAAAAATTTTCATTATTTCATTATTCCATTATTCTTCTCATGCATCTAAATTATGTATATATATATGAGGATTGCATGCACACTGAAAACTTTCCAGTCTACAGTAAAAAAAAAAGATAGAAATAATAAAAAACACTGACTGTAATTATAAATAAGAAAGGAACAAGGTATAATTACTGTATTTGTTGACTTTTCACTTCCTTGAGTAAACCAGTTCATTGACAAGTGTATTATACTGAAAAGGATTGAAAGTTTCTGAAGAAGCCTTCATATATTTATAAACTTCTGGAAAATCCTACCTATAAATACACTGAATCCTACAATGCCACCAAAGTGTTGAACATACCGCTGGACTCTGTTCAATTTGGATTAAAATCCAAATACAATTTTTCCAATTTTTTTTTCTCAACATAAGAAAATAGAAGATAAATAAATGGGAGATTCAGTCCAGAGAAAGATCTCTTCTGCTTTCTTTTGAGGAGATGGACTAGGGTGTTGGATTTTATATGATGAGTATTTCTTCAGAGTTATTTCTTTAAAGAAAGGCCAAGCTTCACTAATGTGAACCCCAACTTGCCATCAGGAGGTGAATCCCAAAGGAAAGACCATAGGCTTGGGTAGATACCCTTTGCTTTGACAGTAAGATCAATGTAAAAACTGCTGAAAACTGTAGGGTACAGTTCTATAACGTCTTTTATTAGCTGCAGGAGAGTGACAAGGAAAGAGAAGAGGAAGTAAACTTCAGCTGAGAACATCTGTGAATAATTCTTAGCCTACTCACTTTGAAAACTTTTATGGTTCACAAAAGCATAATGAAATGAGGAAAGTCTATTAACCCTAAATAACTGGAGGCTTCAGAAATTAGGTCTCTTAAGCAGAGTAAATGAACCAGCCACCCTCACAACAGCTGAAAAGCGTGGCCTATCATTACAATTGTCTTTTGCAAACTGTACTGACTTGGTTATTATTATTATTACCTATTTTCTCCATTAGTTATAGTCTTATACTGAGTGAGCAGATGACAAATAGCTCTGTTCTGTAATTCTCTTCTAATTCACATTATTTTCTTGTTCGAGTTTGAACTATTTTCATTACAATAATGAACACTGACCTTACAGATAGACTTACCTTCCCCTTGCTATGTAAAATCAAAAAAAAGTGCACATGTATCCCCTGACTCTGCTAAGCTCCCTGCTAGAAAGGTGCTACCAAGTCTGAAATAGTTATTAATCCTGTTTATATATATAGTTGTGTAAACATACGTATGTATGCACATATATATTCATTTTATATTTCTGTGTATACATATATATGCACACACATGAGTACACATGGCTCAAGCTCTTATCTTTTGAAGTATTGGTTCTGAAAATATTCAGATAACTTCCACATGATTACAAAGTTTTAGTTCATATATGTCATTTCCATCTTTACAAGTCAGACTTACAACTGCTATCGCTCCCTGCTTTTTAATGGGATGTCTGCAAATCCACATTCGACTATATACAGGGAAAGGGAATTTGCTTTTCTTCTTGTTGCTGTTTCTGAAGGAAGCACCTAGGTGTCCCATGTCCCTGTTGTACTCTTACGAAAAGATACGAGACTCTGACCTCTCTGTTTTCTTTCTTACTCTGGAAATACTTGAATAAGAATCTGAAGTATTTTTACCTTTATCTGACTGAGGCTCAGCTATTATGTTTTAGGATTTATTTGTTGTTTGTTTTTCTTTATTTTAAAGACAAAAACTGTCTATAAATCCCTTGTTACAGGCAGGAGTCTACTTGATCATAACTACCATAGAAAGCTCTACACTTGCACAGGTTTTGTCCTGCCTAGTCACCGGTACAATCAAATATTTTTCTGTCTTGAGACAAGTCATATCAAGTGCTAAATGAGGAAATCCTGTTATCTTCCTTTGTAGAGATAGCTGCTGTCTAAATAGGAAAATATATTTGTAAGTATTTGAACTTGCAAGTGCTGCTATATAGGAAAGCACTCAATAAATGAAGAAGACATGAACCAGGACAAGATATGTTTGGGAAAGTTAACTAAAAGGCAGGTGAGACAACAGCATACTGCTTTGAAAAAAGACCTGTCACACCTGAGAAAGGTTACAATTTGAGTTCCTCAAATTTTAAACTAATATTTGTTTGTTTTCCTTTAAAATCTCCATTAAAAATTATTATTGCTGGTTATATTAGTTGATCAAAAAGATGTTCTAAGGCACTGTTAATGCAGAGGAGCATTGAAATATCACACACAAAGAATCTGAGTGAAAAAATAGGATGAAGTACAACAGTACCAAACACAAGGTCTTGCACTTATAAAAGAGGCAAGGCGGAAAATAAACCGAAAGGTGGGTCACAGGATAACAATAAACCCACAATGTGGGTAGTCATGGCAAAGCCAAATGCATCCTTTGTATCAGATGATAGTTTCTTGTACATGTAAAGCAATATGCATCCTGTTTCAGTTACCACTATGGAAACTAAGGGTTGTTGCCATTTATCTGCATCCAGAATCTACTGCTAGCAGTCACTTTCATTGTTCTGTTTTGGCTGAAACAGGTTTACTTATCAAATGTCTGACAAATTTTCTCCCACTTCCTGACAGCTGGTCCTGACCTCTGAGCACCACGGTCAGTAAATCTGACCCCCTTTCACTGAGGACACTTGGCTGCTGGCTACTTTGGTTCATAGCCAAGGGCTGCTTGCTCAACATAGTCTAAGTACAAAGTAGAGCAGCAGTGACTGAACAGACATAACTTCTTCTGAAAGTGCAGTCTTTACTCTCTATAGATATGGGTATTTTGGGACAGCTAAGGTCTCACAGTTCTTTTGCTAATACAAGACTTGACACAAGATTGCTCTGCATCTTTGGCTTGGTCTTCCTGAAAGTCAAGGATCACTTCATCAGCATGAACATAATATCCTTGAATTCTTTTAGGAATTTCTAGAAGACTGTCAGGCAACAATGTGAAATGATCAGAAGGAAAACCTCTTTTATTCTATGAGAGTGGTTAAATAATGAAACAGTTTGCACAAAGAGACAGTGGAGTCTTCATTCCTGAACATACTGAAAACCCAACTGGACATGGCTAGAACTGCTACAGCAGTTTGCTCTAGCTGACCTAGCAGTCATTGTCTGATGAACATCTATAGAACCAATATTCATGTAGGAGGATACATGGTTTTTGATTTTCTGAAATCAGGACACAATCAAAAATATAAACCCTGACTTTACTTAATCTTCTGATGGTAAACTGGAAACAGATTCTTTAGATTAATGTTGAGAAATTAGCCTTTCACAGAATATATTTGGAAGTTTAAAACTGCTTTATACATTCATTAAATTAGAGATTTCATTTTAATACAATTCTGTGTATTTAAAAAGATAATTTTTGTAACAGAGAAAGAATCAATTACATAATGTAATACACTCTCCTTAATGATACAGCTTTATGGAATTTGGGTTAATCACCATAATTGTATGGTGTGCACTTTATTAATATTACAGTATGCTGCATTAAATTACTATAATTTTATTAGATAATTCAGTTCATGTTCCTCTTTCAGAAACACAGATATGCGTCAAAAGATTAAAAATACTTCTGAAAAACGAAGACTGATTTTGACCAATCTGTTTGTAGTTTTATAAAAAACCAGGGATCTCTCCCCTACAAACATAACTGAATGACAGTTACATGCTTACACTGTTTCAGAGATTTTTGCCATTAGAAAATTAGAAATTAAATCTATTCCATGCATGATGTTTGCCTGTTATTCACAAAAGATGATCTGCACCAAATGCACATTTACAAGGAATATATTGCCCTTTCTTCAAGGGACAACTATAACCCAAAGGCATGAACAGCCTGTGAACAGGGTTCTGCCTTTCATATCTCTCTCTCCAACGTATATTCTCTCTATGCATAGTGCTCCAGAAGACCTGCATAGGATTTTATGTGCAATTTTTTTTATTTAGAAAGAGACAAGAGCTGTAGAGAACCTCTCTCTTGAAAGAATGGCAACATGAGGCATCATCGTGACTTTTAAACACCCAATATAAACCTCACCAGTATCTCCCTGCTCATTCTTGGAAGGCTACCTGCATTGTCAGTGTACTTGAGTCTAATTTATTATGTAATTACATGCCTACATATAAAGTATACCTTTATTTAGCAAGGATTTAACAGTGATGTGCACTCAACAGAGAGAATACCTGTAAAGTCATGGAAATACTAATTTTACTTAAGAAATACATGCCACTGTTACCCATGGTCTGTTCAAGATCAAGCGTATCGATTCTAAGTGACCCCCTATTGCTTTCTGTGCTGTTTCTTATTTTTTGTAAGGAATACAAATATGAATAGTGACTAAGTGTCCACTAACTGAAAAGCAGTAATGAAAAACTCTTGCATTAGTGAGGTAACAAATATATCATTTGGGTTTTTCATTATTCCTATATATCTACTGAACATTTTTAAAATGCATTTTAGCTAAAGGTTGCTCAAAAATGTTTCAAAGTAAGTTTAGTGTTAATACTCACCATTTTGCATAGAATACCTAAACAAAAGACAAACCAGAAGAACGTGAGTTTTTTGACTTCACATTATTACATTAACTACTTCTGTAAATCAAAAATAACATACCAATGTCCAATATCTAAGATGACAACTACACCTTGATATTCAGTGCTATAAGAAGACAGTTTATTGCATATAAAAATAGACCTATAATAGAAGAAAGAATGTAAAAATGTCATGTACAATTGGCTGCTTGAAAATAGATGTCTGGATCAAATTGTACATTTTTTTAAAAATAGAAGAAATTAAAAGCCAATGATAATTTTGCTATAAAAATGAAGATATACTTCCAAGGATAATGGAAAAATACCTTGGGATTCTTCCTGAGCTTAAAAAGCAATGATAACAAAAGAATAAGTTTATATTCAGTGCTTTCATCTGCCAGAGACCAAAATGGGAGCACTAAAATTGACAGACCTCACAGATACTATTTTATGAAAGAAAAATCTTTTCAAGTTCAGAGTCATTCAGTGAAAGCTAGAAGAATGAAATTCAGTTTTCTTAAAAACAAGTTCCAGAAAATTTTGACATTGCATTGTTATTTCCCATCAAGCTTCAGATGAATTATGTGAAAATCATATTTATATTCTAGTACTTGAAATAAACCATAAGTTTATAAAGTAAAATTCAAGGTACAAACCCTGTCACTAATATAGCTAGTGAAGATGAATATGATAGCTGAATTTATGTGACCTTCTTGCTAGTGTTTTATTTTTACATTTAGGTATTTATTCCAGGCATGTTGAAAAGAGTACAACATCTCATGCTAACAAAGGTTGAAGCGTTGTTTCCTCTCCTGCATTTCCATGGAAATCAAGAACTTCTAGTAATTCTAGTAAGAAACCAGTAAGAAAAGATTGTTTGACCAAACCCCCAGCAGCTGCTCCTCTGATTTGAGTACAAATGTAGGTCATAAAGCATAAAGTCGTGTTCATAAGGGAGTCTACCTTGGCATGAGATGCCTGGGGCTCTGCTACAAACGACTCTTTGGCCTGAAGTTAGTCAAAATCTCTTTAATCTTTATTTATATTTTTTTATACTACATAGTGAAAATGTTTTTTTATAACCTTCAAAAACCTTGACCAAGTGGTTTCTAAGCTTTCAAAGACAAGAATTTTCTTTGAATTCACATATGCTTTAGGCCACGCTGGGGACTTTACAGTGCTCTGTCCTTGGGTGGTCTAACAATATCTCAAGAATGAAGGTAAGAGAAAGACCAGATCCCCTGAAATGAGATCCAGATTGGGTAATCTGTCAACTGCAAAATGAACTGGTTTTTTTAGGTTTTTGAATGTAAGGGGCATCTATGCTTTTCAAATAACAAATCTCCAGTTTGCTTTGGAATCCTTATTCCATGACTGTCTACACTGAATAAATATTAGTCCACTCCTTTCCCATTGTTTTCTCAAAATCTTTAAAATGTCTCTCTTAAAAGTCGAACATAAAACCTTCAACAAGAAGACTACACATTAGAAAATGGAACTGAGCATTATTTTTGTTGTAAAAATAACTTTTACTGAAAAGGAAAATTATATGATGTTTTGAATAAGAGGTCGCTGATTTATTGAGGTATCATGCTGTTTTTATACTGAAATGTTACTTAAATTGTATTCAAAATTAGCAGATTTATTTTCCAGCACATTCTGAACCTGACGAAGTCAATCCCAGCTGTTTGTCAAAGAGTAAGGTCATCCTATATTTTTTTACAGTCGAAAACTGCATGTCACGCTGACCTGCATGATTCGGATTCATATTTATTTTCTGTGGTATGTCAATAACCTGGCAAAATTAGTTGGATTGGCATTTCAGCAAAATTGCTAAATTTACCTCATATTATTTTATGTGTGTTTTGATACAATAGACAATCTAGTCATTTGGAGAGGCATTTAAAATCTGTCTTGAACTAAAACTAGGTGAAAAGCATCTTCAGCATGTCCCTTCTCACAAGTACAGCTATATAGAAGAGTTAAGAAAGTATCAGTTGAAAGCATCCATTTTATCAAGCACTAGAAACTCAGAATACAATTGCTGCCTGTTTTGTTTCTCCCTTAAATCTGAAAATTCATATGGGAAAGACATCCTGAGTATGAGTTAAAAAAAAAATAAATACAGATATACTCAATACGTATACGTTTTCTCCTTTCCATTTAAAAGTTGGTTTAACATCTTTCATGTTAGCACAAGGGGAGAGCTACAAACAGTATGAGTGGGATGTTAATTATCATGGTTATAGTCTTCTAAGGGCAGACACTGTTCAAACAAATACAGGGAAGTTATTTTGCATATTAAGACCATCTCTTAAAAATAAACAAATAGTGATAGTAATATTAACAACAACAACAACAGCAAAAATAAAAATTATTTAAAAAGCAAAACATCCCTCCACAACCCCGAACCCCAGTTTTGTAGTAGAAGAGGATGTAGGAATCATGATCTGGTCATGCTGGCAGTGTCCTTTAAAATTTTAACCTTAAGGAGCATGTATTCTCTTTTCAATGTTGTTTTCAATTTTAACAGTAGAAAAGGAATTGCTTTTCAAATAAGCATAAATATTTTAATTATTTTATTCAATAAGAAGTGTACTTTTATTTGTTCTTTGATTAAATGTAATCAACGTGGTGTCAGCATTTGGATTAAAAATATCCCATGAACTCTACTCGGATATGTAGAGGTAATCAAGCTTGGGAACCTGGGACTTCATTCCATCAGCTAATTAGAGTAGAATTAATATAATGTTTCCTGAGGGTCTTTAGTTTATGAGAGGGTACATCCACTGAAGGAACTGGTTGCCTAAATTTCAAGTCATGTGCAAAATTCCTGCTTTGTTACCACTTACCCCTGAACTCTGCTCTACTGTCTTCAGGGTTTAATGTTACAGTTTCAAAGGCACTGGAACATCCACTTCTGGCCAGCTAAGGTAAGAGTAGTGACAGAAAGGAAAGTCCATGCTCCCACAAATACAGATGAGGCTGGAAAGCTCATTGTCAAGTTAATCATTTGAATCCATCAAATTTGATGTCCCTGTTTCTGCCTTATCAGAGGAGCTGACCATATAAGGATCCTCAGAATTGATCACTGGACTTGTCTTTGCACATGTACCGGTTCTCCTGGATCAAGTCCTCTGATGGTATCTGCAACTTATTGAGATCCCCTTAGGCAACCCACCAACAGAACTCAACTGCAGCCAGGATGAGAACTCTAGTCACTGACTAGAGCTGCATTCAGTGATGATAGCTGCAGCCAGTTTGTTATCCTATCTTTTGGGGTGTGGGCTGATAGGATTTCAAAAGCAGTTCCTCAGATGCATGTCAATCTGGGTCTTTTAACTTTTGAAGTATAAATGCTCTTTAAATTGTAACACATCTCTCTTCATAAATTTCCCTTTCATAATTGAATGACAGGTGATCTGGTTACATCACATAGGCAGCTAAATTAGGCTAAAAAAGCTACTAAAGCAGAAAATGGTATAAGGAGAGGAAGAAAGATGAGAATTAGCCTCAAATGGAAATTGTGCTTTTAAATTATATGCATGATAAAGGATAAGAGAAAAGTGACAGAGGCTGCAATCCTTGCTCACATTCCTGTGGACTTCAAAAGGGAGTTTTCCCCATGTGAGAACTGCAGGATCAGACATTCTATCTTTACTTGCTTCTTTCAGCTTCTGGCTCTTACATGTGTTGTCAGGAGAGCTTTTCTCACCATATGGGACTTGTGAAACATTTAAAGCCCTTGGTAATGTTCAGTCCATTGCCTACTTGGTTGGACATTCCTTACACCTTTCTAAAAAGTGCCACCACAGAGAAAAGTTTAATTTGCACTTAAACGTGGGAAAATAAGTCTTCCTTTTATAGAACAGGTTTTTTTACAGTGTTTGCTTCTTACTGCAGCTTATATAAAAGTAAAACCCAAAAAACTGGCATGATCCATGTGCCTCAAGAGAACTAGAGCATGTCCTTTACACTTACTACTGTCAGACTGGGGCTCTTCCATTTCCAAACCTCAGTCAACAGCCTGAAGCTAAAATGGTCTTTTGAAAGCCTGCAAAACTTTGTCCCTTTCAGCTCACAGGATGCAGAATGACTTTTGGGCTGCTCTTTAAAACTGTGGAAAAGAGAAAATTAACCATTCTCCACTTAGTGTAGATGTCTGGGGAAAGATGAGTCAGACAACCAGCATGAAATATTTACATAGAAGATATAAATGTTGCTGTATAAAAATGTATCTTAAGATGTTCCATGATGAAGACCTGATTTCATGTATGTCCTCTAGTTATCCTAAATGCCTGTTCATATTTTGTGCTGATGCACAACCTGACTCAAGGGCCTTTCTTGTTTGTTTTCCACAGCTGCATTAACAATGGAGGACTAGTGAGTATTGGAGAAGGTTAATGTGAATGTTATCTGTAAGGCACTTGGATCATCTGCCTATCACTGACTTCGCTCTACAGTGCTTAATTTCCATGTGATACTAAGAACACTTTATGGCAGGCTGGGACACATGGCAAGACCAGCACTCACAAACTCATCTTTGTGTTCTACATACAACGTGGTACATGTTTTCACTACTGAGTACAAGGTCCAGAGCATAATTTGTATGTCTGGAATACCTCATTTTGGTCTCAAGGTCTTGGCTAACATTCTTATTCCACAGAAGCTTTTTTCACAGTCTATGAGTTCTGTACAAACTGTGGAAAATAACATTGAATATCACAAACTTAAGTGCAGTAAGAGCAGTGGCTTCTTGAACCTGTTTGAAAACAATATATTCTAACCACTGACAGTATTTTTAGATGTATATAGTAATATATACATAAGGTGAGAAAGTGAATATACAGTTTTTCTTTGCTAATCAAAACATGCAGAATCATCCATTAAGCCACCCTTCTCCCTTCTGTATCTTGTAATTCTGGAAAGTGAATAGAATATGAAAAGTTTGTTTATTCTTCCTCTCTTCTAGAATGGTCACTGTCTGCATGTGACTGGATTTTCTACAGGTGTTGTGTTACTAGCTCAGGTTTAGCATAACGGAATATTTTTGAGTCTTGAAAATTGTGAGGAATAGCTCTGGTAAAGCATGTTCTAATATTCTGAATGAAAAGGAAGTATACTTATGCAATAATAAATACTTTAATTCTGTTACTGGAGGTAGTGTAGGGGATGGGGAAAATTACAGTAGATATGGTAAATATTTAAACACTCTGTGCATTTATTCCCTTGCTATAATGCATGGCTTCCTTTAAAAGATAAATCTGATCATTTTCCAATGCATCTATTTTGTGAATATCTGTAAATAGGGTTATATTTATATAACTACATCTTTTTATCACCAGATATTTCTTGCAGACTAGAGCACCAAAGTTTCTCCGATAATAACTTCTTTCCATTTATCCTCTGGCATTCTACTGATCTCATTTACATTTTTCCTCTGCCCCAAGTAATTTGAGAAGCTGAGGGTAAAAATCATGACAGAAGACTCAAAAGAAATCATTTGGTTAAGCCTCTAGGTAGCCATCAAAAAATCTTGTTTCAAATGCCTTTCCACTGTGCAAAAATGAAGAGCTTCATTGTGACATTCAGTTTTGATCAAATGTCATATCTGGGAACCCTTCTGCGCAGCAGTGTTTTTATAATAAGAGCTATCATAATACTGCAACTAACACTTTAAAGTAGCATTAAGTGAAGGTCTGTGAGCTGGATGCATTTCACAATGGATAGGGTATCTTGCCATTCTCTGGAAGAGGGAAGTTTTAAGCTAACAGTACCTTGTTAAATCGTGTTTTGGCACCATTAGTTTATTCTGACATAGACTTCCTTTGTGGCCTTACATGAGTCACTAGAGCTCCCTTGATTTTTCTCTAGATTTGTCTATCTTTAAAATAAGGATAATTATATTTTTCCCTCAATGAGAATAAAGTTCAAATAAATCAGGATTATTTCTGTAAAAATTCACAATCCATTACTTAGACAACATGATACAAACTTATCTGTGATTATGGACGTCTGTTAAATGAAGGCATGATGTATTTTAATTCTCCTCTCTTGTGTCTTTTTTTGCTAAATTAAATAGTCTTGTTCATATTAATCATTTTTGTCCTGCTTCAATGATAATGGAAACAGGTTTTTTTACAGGCAACCTCATCATTGATGTCATACGTATAATTTACAAAAAATATATATTACTCCCCACACATATACAAACTCACACCTAGTCAAAAACATTAAACCATGATGTTATAAAGTTTTATCCTTACAAATTTAACTATAGAATCAAGCAAACCAGCCAAAAAAGCAAAACTGTACATCTAACATAGTTGAGTAGTAAACTTAAAAATTACTGTTGGTTGATTATTTGAATGGTTCAGCCTCAAGAGTCAGCTGCATTAATGATCTACAGTCTTCAGTCCTCTTCTTCCTTCAGCTAGCTTTCTTCTCCATTAAATCAATAATCCCTCTACCTGATGATGATTTCTCCAGGGTGAGATGCCCAGTTATTTGTTTGACATAAATAACATCATATTAAAAGATGTTAACTACTAGAAAAAGCTAAATATGACTTGGAATTCTGCTGTCTGCTTAGGTACTTGCTTAAATCACGTAAGTAGTCTCATCTCATTCTTCATCAGGACTACAAATATTGTCCTATTTGTCCTATTGTCTTGTTTCTCTTCACTAGCAACCCTTCAAACAAAAAGGGAGTAAGTTCAAAGTGGGCTTATCATTCTTCTATCTCCTTACCAAAAGTACTGCATCTGAGTTTCAGAGTTTGGGTATTTCCTTTTGAATAAACCAGTAGTGGAGGGGAAAGGAAGGAACTGTTCTCAATATGCCTGTTTCTGCTGATGGACTTTGGGAATTAAACACAGATGAGGCTTACTGACAATCTTTACTTTTGGGTGACAAGAAAAGCCATTTGCTGAGAACAAATGTAATAGGAAAATGTTTGGCTTAGTGTGAAGCAGATGTTAGGGCCTCAAGGCCAGCAGGTTTCATGATGCTGTGGCGCTTAGGTGAGAGTCCATGAAAACACAGGTTCTAGGGATACTTTCCAGGCCAAAAGGAACACCTGGGTTTTAATTTTCCTTACATTGCAGTCAATGATGAATTTCTTCAAATAGGCAATCATGTTGCTTCATTTGAAATGAGGAAAAAAAGGAAATCTATCAAGGTAACTGGGTGAAACATGTACTACTGCTACCTGAGCACAGTTTATGAAACAAAGGAAGTATGTTTAAAGTGTAGCAAGCAATGACCAATATGCAATCTGGAGTGGTTCTTGAAGAGTATGATTGCATGTGAGTTTGTTTCATGAGAGAGCTTTAAGGCTTCTTCCAGGAAAGATATGTCTGCTGGCTCCCTGGGTTTGATAAGCTCATGTGTCCCTACCCTCTTTCCAAAGCTTCTTGTGTTTCTTTCATGTTACCATTTAGTCGGCTAAGTACTTTATTACACTTCTTTTCCCTTTTTCCACCTACTTCCCACTCACTCTGTTAAATCATCTGATTAAAATGAATCTTTATAAAACCCATTGAAATGCCATTATGTTCATATCTGATTTATTTTTCATGAAATAAGCTTCTCTCTTCCCTGGTGCTACTCAATCTGTACAAGCTGTCTAGTTTAGTCAATGAAAGTTTTTATGACTCCAGCAAATCAGACTAAAGAAGAAAGCAACACACACGTGAGGTGAACCATGCAACATTATGAGATGCTTCACTTAGGCTCCCAAATGCAAAGCAGCCTGGGAGAGCTATCATATTTGATTTATATAGTCATATTTGAAGTGAAATCCAAAGATGAGCAAAATGATGAGGCATCAGATTAAAGGTTTTTCTTATGTAGACCGAACATGATTTCTGTCAAAAAGCTGAATTTGCCTTTCACTGGAAGGGTTTTTAAATCTGTTTCCAGCAGAGCTGACTTCACAATTAATAAATATTATACCTGTGTGCATATGCAGATGCCTATAATAGTGTCAATTCCAGAAATATCTGTAGGAGTCCTGTTTCATGTCAGTAAGGGCTGTGGGAAGTCCTATTGCATGTTTCTGATGGCAATAGCAATGAAGTACAACTCCTTCACAAGGCACGCATTTAATACTTGGTATGGTATTTTACCCAAAGGAATTGCAATATGCAAACTAACATGGGAAAACTGTATGAAGTTTATAAATCATAGAATCATAGAATCATAGAATGGTTTGGGTTGGAAGGGACCTTAAAGATCATCCAGTTCCAACCCACCTGCCATGGGCAGGGACACCTCACACCAGACCAGGTTGCTCCAAGCCCCATCCAACCTGGCCTTGAACACTGCCAGGGAGGGGGCAGCCACAGCTTCTCTGGGCAACCTGTGCCAGTGTCTCACCACCCTCACAGGAAAGAATTTCTTTCTAATATCCAGCCTAAATCTACCCTCTTTCAGTTCAAAACCATTCCCCCTTGTTCTATCACTGCACACCCTCATAAAAACTCCCTCTCCAGCTTTCCTGTAGCCCCTTCAGGTACTGGAAAGCTGCTCTAAGGTGTCCCCAGAGCCTTCTTTTCTCCAGGCTGAACAAACTCAACTCTCTCAACCTCTCTTCATAGGAGAGGTGCTCCAGCCCACTGATGATCTTCATGGCCCTCCTCTGGACTCACTCCAACAGCTTCATGTCCTTCTTGTGTTGGGGACTCCAGAGCTGGACACAGTAATCCAGATGGGGTCTCACAAGAGTGGAGTAGAGGGAGAGAATCATCTCCCTCAACCTGCTGGTCACTCTACTTTTGATGCATCCCAGGATACTCTTGGCTTTCCAGGCTGCAAGCGCACATTGCCAGCTGCTGAGTTTCTCATCAACCAACACCCGAAGTCCTTCTCCTCAGGGCTGTTCTCAATCCATTTTTCACCCAGCCTGTATCTGGGCTTGGGATTTCCCTGACCCAGCTGTAGGACTTGCATTTGGCCTTGTTGAACTTTGTGAGGTCTGACATATCATAAAACCCAGTAACAACCTTGTTTCAAGTATTCAAAAATAGAAGAGTTGAATGCATGTACGGACATAATCTCCTAGAGGTGAGTAACCAAGCATTTAAGATATGATTTCATGTGTCAGACGAGTCTCATACATGAGAAATGGTCCGCGATGGCCTAACTCCAAAAGTCCACCTTTTTAACATCTCAGGCAGAGACAAACACAGCTGCAACATCGCAAATATGCCTGTATCTGGAGCTCAAGGACACTCTGAGAAGAAACAAGGGGGGAGCGCTATGGGAAGCAAAGAGATAATTGCAGAACCATGGGAAGTAAAGGTATAATTGGAAAACAGTGGAAATTCCCCATGGATGGGTAAAGATGCACATGGGTGGCATAGTGCCCCAGTAGCTGCCCCTTCTGGCTGAGGTGGACCCCCTGAGTCAGAACGGGTGTGCACTTTTTAGNGGCTTGTGACCTTGGGTAGGGGGGGGGGGGGGGAGTCAGGACAGACCACCAAGGACCGCATTGCCTCCTTGGGGATGACCACTGCGGTGGAGCCTGCCCCCCCTCCCCCATGTTTCGCAATGGCTGCTAGAGCTGGCCTCTTGGTCATCACTGGACATCTGTTGGGATGGGTAAGATAAACTCTAGCCTTGTATTGTATCATTTGTAACCTTAACTCTGTGTGTGTGTGTGTGTGTTATAATTCATAAAATTCTGGCTCAGTACACCTTTTGCCCCCTCGCTCTCAATTTGGAATCCCCAAACCCTGGAACATTTCATGTTATTAATGTTTACATAGGACAGTTTTAAATAAATGGGTATTCCTTTTTCTTTCTGAAATTCTAGTTTTATTTACTTTCCAATGCTTTAAGCATGTTGCCCCCTTTTCTGCTCTCTCTGCTTTTGGGTTTCTGTGGGTTTCATAAGCAGTCAGAAGCATATTGACCTGGTACTCTGATTTCTGCTTTACTCTGGAGCTCAGATAGTGAAATACATGGATAGACTACATGGATTTTCCCTTCTAAGGAATCAATAGTCATCATGAGAGCTGTGCATATAGAGGTTTTGTGAGTCATCAAATCTAAGCATAAATTCTTATTCTGAGAAACTCTTTAAAACTGTTTTGGAGTTATGATTGAATTATGATTGTATTACTGCTGGGGTTTAAGTGAAGGTAAGTGACTTCAGCAACTTCAGTGGTGTTGTCAGAATGGCTTCTCAAAGAATTGTAATGGTTATATATGCACATGTAGTGCTATAAAAACATGCAATATCCACGTGAAAGTTCTCTGTGAGATAAAATTATAAAGATGAGGAACATATTGTCAGATGATATCTGTTGGCAATGGAAGTGAGAGCTTTATGGGAGGTAGGAGCATGTTGTTGTCAGAACAAGACATACAAAGCTGAAGACACAAACAGTTAATTCTTTTTTTCTCCTGTTGTTGGTTTATCATTTTCAGTGTTGAGTTGTTTCTCCTCCAGCTTTAAATACGTCTAAATTAGGTTGCTGTTTGCTAATGTATGTATATCTATACAACAATAGTGTTGACCCTCACGACATTAGACTAATGACACGTTCCTACAGATATTTCTACACGTACCTAACTTAAAAGATTGCCAGTAGGTCATTCAAGCCAACTAATATTTGTTTTTTAAAACAGGATCTCCCAAATCGTCTCATGGAAGTAGAAACACATGTAGCAATTTGAAGTGATGCATCTGTTCTTTATGGCCCTTTTGTGCCATGAGTATGGAGATATTTATGGCCACCATGGGGCATATATTTTGCAGAGAAAGGTTGGACCAGATGATTCTTGAGGTTCCTTACAACCTGGTATTCTATGATTCTATTATATTTTTGGCCCTTGCAGCAAAAGGTATTGTTTAGCACCTATAAAAATCTGGAAATAATGCTTGTAGCAGAAACTGCTACTGAATCACTGGAAGAGAGAGATGTAAGGCTGAAGGTATGACTCTTAGTGGATAAGCAGATGCTGTGCTGCTGCTGCCACCTAGGTTTCAGTGCAAACAATAGAGCATGAGAACCTGTGTCTTGGAAACTACGTGTTTGCAAAACTAGTCTCTTAGTGCTGTAATGATGCCAATGACAAGAAAACATGTTCACCAACGTGGATGTTGATTAACTTTTCTATCAAGGATGCTGAAATAATAGGATTGTTACCTGCAGCAGACGACAGACCTGAGCTACTGCTCACTTCATGATCAAGTCCCTGTACATAACAAACACGAAAGCCAGGGCTGGAAGCTGGATGCAAAAGGAGTTGTGTGATTCAGGCTTCCACACCGCATCAGGCACTGATACAGTTTCTGCCTCTTCTCACACGCTTCTTAAATTGCCCTGCGCATAAGCAGAACCTTAATTTTAAAGCAGTTTGTGAAATCAGGATGCACAATATCCAGATTGCCTAGATTTACAAATTACACAGTATTATTTCTGATACATTAAAAAATAATATAAAGGTTCAAATATTATACAGTTATAAGGAATTATTTGCTTTAGAAAATATTTTTTCCTTTTTAAGAAAAACTGCAATATATATTTAGTTCTCTTAATAGGAAAGAAGTTATAAACAAGTGTATAGTGCTTCCCTTTTTTGTTTCCCATAGGGTTAATCATGCATTTGGCATGTAAAGTTTAATTTAAATGTTTTATTCTACCTTATTAAACTGACTTATATTGTTACAGGAAAAACTGATTGAAACTTGTGGTGTTAGTGGTTCTTCCAAAGAGAGATGCTGATTTGTAAATAACAAAGATTTTCATGTATGTTAAACTTACTGCTAGCATCCCTCCAGAACAGCCTACAAATAATTACTAGAAGCTTCTTATGATCCGAAAATGTAAAGGTAGTTAAAATTTTGTCATCAATTGACAGTTCATATTCTTTTAGATTTCCTTGAGTCATCTAATTGTTTAGAATTGCCCTGTCCTGGGAAGACTGGGGTCACTGCCTAGAGGTACTGAGGCCCAAGGAGCTTCTTGCTGAGATGGGCATGGTACTTGCTGATTTAGCTCCTGCCCCACACGGGGCTGGGAGGTGGCTGGAAAATCAGGCTTTGATTTGCAGCTTTGAATTTAGTAAAAATAATCTCAGGTTTAGTAAACCTGAGTATAGAAGCCTATGATACATAATCTTGCTTTTGAAACACCATTTTACAGTTTGTTTGAAATGAAACATTGAGACAGACATCCCGTAAGAGCGGCGTAAGTGTCAGATTAAAGGTCTACCTGTAACTGTGGTTATTGCAGAAGCCTGTAGAAGTATGGAATGAGTGTTAGGGTACTCTTTCTTGGAAAAACAAATATTTTCTGAAGCTCCAATAGTTAGTAATCCAGGCACTTCTGAAAACACTAGAGTATCCTTTTATGTTCAACAGCCTTCAATAGATTTTCTTTTCCTCCTTCAATTTGTTCAGTTGCCTTTTATCCTTTAGAAACTTTAAGCATCTTGAACACCTTCTGACAAGGAATTCAATAGCTTAATTGTATACAGTATGGAAAAGAGACTGGTTTTTGCTTGGTTTGAACCTGTCACTTCCCAGTGCCTCTTATGTTCCTTGTTTTTTCTATCATAAAAGACAGTGAAAAATTATTCCCTGCTCATCAGAATCTCAAGTGCACAGGCTTCAAGCAATAATTTGAAAACACAAGTCATCTGTGTGATAGCTGTGATTGAGCTTGATCATGAACTCTTTCAATGTATGTATTTATTCTTCAATTTGGGTCACTTACTATAAACCTATAAATGACAACTCCAGATAATCTGAAAATAATAGATTTGTATGTATTATTAAATATTTTCAAATACAAATTAGACTGATCAATAATGTTCACAATCTTTTCTTTGATGAAGATGATTCATCCAGATCACCACACTCAATATTGTATTTGTCTTTGATATAGTTATGCTTTATTAATGAAAAATTAATGATTCCTGGCTTTACTGTTCATCCATTTTTTCTGGCCCTTTCATGTTACATTACCAAAACATTCTTTTAAAGTTACAGAGCAAATCAGATTAGTAAATCTCTGGAAAAAAAATGAAAGAAAATGAAGACTTCATTTTGAAATTCAAAGTATTAAAACTAGACCACTAGAAAATATTGTAAAATTTTACTAAGGAATGATTGCCTAGATGATGGGAAGAGAGAAATTGAATCTTAAGAATCTCACAGTTCCATCAGTATTTGTGGTCAGATCATCAGATTTGTATGCATCGTTGTCCTGGTCTGAAAACACCAGGATAAAAATTTCCTGTACCATCCTGAGATAGCCCAGCCCCCCCCAGCTGCTGCAGCCTGTTCCTGTGGCCATTACAATGGGGGGGAGCAGCTGAGCTCATGAGAAGGAGAGGATGGCTCAGGTGACCCAAGTGGACCGATTACAGTGTTCCTTCCCATGGTGCTCAGTACAAAATGGCTCCTCACAGAGTTCTCTGTTGGCTCCTGTGGCTGCTGTGCTAGCAGGACTGGGATTGCCTCTTGGTCCCCCTGCCCTATAGTGGTGGTGTTCCTGCATTCTGTTTTCTCACTGGGGAAGAACATTGTGCCCAGAGGCAGGTTGCCTTCCTGTGCCTCCAACTAGGACTGGTGCAGCTGCTCCAAGATTTTTTGTGGACTGTTGCTGGGAGACTGGGCCCAAGTCCTCCCATCTGCTGCTGACTCTGATTTTGGAATTTTCCAGTCTGGATTTAATTGCCATCGAGGAAGTGTGAGTTCCATATGTGCACATCTATTTATATATCTGAATATATTTACATATTTGTATATACGTTGCCATCTTTATTATTATGTTATTATTTTCTGTTTCATTAACACTGTTCTAGTTTTTTTTCCAACCTCAAAGTCTCTCTCCCTATTGTCCTATTACCTTCCCCTGGGAGGGATGTGGGGGGATAACAGAGGGTATTTGTCGTGCGGTTATTGGCCAAAACTGTGACAATCGTGTTGTATTATCTTACCTTTATTCTTTGGGCAGCACCTTGTTTCCTATTCAATCCAATCAGAGTATAAAATGCTCATGAGAGATCCATACAATCCAATATATGTAGTATCAAGATTGGAATCATAGACAGATAACCTGTCAAAAATGCAAATGCTGATTTTTTAAAAAAGACTTCATTTAGGTATGACAAAATTATGTTAGGAAGAACTTCTCGATTACTAAACCTGAAGTCTCTCTTAACTACATCTGTCATTTATGGGAAACAGATGCTTGCGAAAACTATGGATATTATATCCTTTTAAAAATACTACTTTAGAAAAAAATCATCCTTTTTTATAACCACAAAACACAGTTAAGCAAATATATAAAGAAAATCAGTTGACATTCTCCCTTGTCTCTAGCATTAGCTGCAAACTTTATTTCATTCTTTCTTTCCTGTGTAATAGCCTACTGAAATATAAGTGGTTGTAATGTAATGCCCCAAAAGTATGTAAACTGGAATTTGCTGATCTGATCTTATCTGGACTATCAGTATCTATGTCTATATTATTGGACTTGAGAGAGGTTGAAGTTTAAATTTTGCATTTGTTCCACAGCAACATTTTAAACCTATGTATTAGCTAGTAAAGTTTGTTATGAGCTATGAAGTCAATTAGAATCACAGCCTATAAATGCATGAACTTTTGATACATTCCTACATTCTGCTTTGGGCTTTTAACAATACTATGGCGAAGTCGCTGAATGTCCAATGAATGACCACAAAGTCTTTCATATCTCTTTTTGATATAGATGTGATGAGGTTTATGTTGTTATTTTAAATATACTTTTCGGGTAATGAAGATTTCTTTACAGAAGATTCATAGCTCTAGTTAGCAATCCTAAGTGAAAAAAAAGGTGCTCTACCACATCCATCACACATGATCAATCCAGATGGTTAGAGCATATGGCAACAGTGAAGTTGTCACTGCAGTGTCTTTGAGTACCCAAGTCACGTGCCCAAACGAAGATGTTGCCATCTTTACTGAACTGACCTTTGAGGAAACAATTTGAGGAGAATTTCCCTCTGGGTGTCATCTGCTAATCTGGCTCGCTATATGCCACCAACAAATTGACTTCAAAGCTAAACATAAACCAAGAGAGGGCTTCCCCAAGGGGCTTTATTAGATAAATTATTTTAAGTGCTTCTGGCCAAGAGAAGCCTGATGAAGACAGGTGACCCTGCTCTGGCAGGGGGGTTGGACTAGATGATCCTTCGAGGTCCCTTCCAACCCTAGAATTTTGTGATTCTGTGACAGATGGCAAAATGGAGGAGTCTTTTTCCAAAGGAAAGGAATTTTTTTCTAGTTTTGCTGCAATGTCACTCCATTTCTGGGAAGGATTTAAGGTCTGTGTCTGTACAGAAAAAAAGGCTCATAAATGCTGGTAAACTATTCCAAATCTTTATAACAGCACAGAGTTTTTTCATAAGCTTTATCTTTTTAAGAATGCTTTTACTGGGGTGTGTTTCCAGCAGGGGATATTAAACATACGGGGCTGCATTAATGTAAGAGTTGGGAATATTGCCTCCCTCTTATACATAAGAAAGAAAGCAGAGATTAAGCTCCTTGTATAACATGAGTCACTTTAAATGGGTGAGATGCCAATAGGAAAACTAATGAATGCCAAACAATTTAATCCTAATGTTACTGAAATGGGTAGTCAAAAGGAGCACAAAAGGTAAGGCAAATTGTAAAGCCTCTCTGTAAAGCCAGTTCAGTGGCAGAACTGACACTGATTTAGCCACATGCTTGAGGAACACAATGCAGGCCCACCATGAAGTTACTGAGCATATTTGTGTTTCTGTGACTACACCACTACAGTATGATAATCCTCTCTCCAAGATGTTTGCATTATCAATGATAAAGTGCAGGGAGTTTCTCTGTAGGGTGGCTGACTCTCAGTCCAGCATCTGAGTCTGATGTGGTATGTCACCCATAAACGAAGCAATGATGAGCAGCAGCTGAAGCAGTCCAAAGGTCTGCCTAAGGAAGGAGCAGACAAGAGGCGAGTTGTTATGTAGCTCTAAGGATCATCTGGGACTCGCATTACTGAAAGAAAACAGGAGAGATCTACCAGTTGTAGCTCTTTTTCAGCTCTCAGTATGTTTCTGAGAGTACAAGGCTTCAGACTGTATATTGCAGGACCGAGTTGTTCAGAAAACAGAAAAAAAGGTTTAAGCTTTGGTTGTTTCTTGAAAAGGGAGGGCAGAGCAAGGCTAACTTTATTTGGCATGCATTTCTGGTACCCTCTCACCTTTCCATGGGCCTGCAGAGGAAAACCTTAAGTTTGTACTCGTTCCAGAAAATACATGTTCCACAAGTATGTTTTCTTAGAATAAAATATTATTTGGCATTAAAACAAATTATTCTGTGTGCTGTATCTTGTTTGGAAGAGACTGCTTTATTGGCTGCTGATCAAATGCCTACTGTCTTTTCAGTTTCTGTAGTAGGTTCACAATTAAGAACTACTCCAAGCCATAACAACTGCTACAAATTATTCTAGGTATCTAGAACTCATTATCTCATACAAAATCTATTTTTTCTTTTTTAATATTGAAATACTATTATACATAACATTCAATAGAAAAGTTTCCTTGAAAAACAAATTCAAAGTCTATCACAGGAATCATACTGAGATTTCATAAATCCGTATGTTACCATCACTTTCTTATTTATAGTTTATTTTTCTCTAGTTCATGATAATCAGTGTAGTTACTAGTACCAGAGTATGTCAATCTGTAATTTAGAAATCAAAATTTATTGAATTCTGCTTTTAAAAATTCAAGATTTTTTTTTTGTGGAATATTTTTAGCTGAGTTTTTTTTATTATTATTAAAGTTTGGGGGGTTTTTTTCTATTTTTCAGTTGAAACAGCATTTTAGAGCTGTGTGCCTCAGGATTGTTTCTTGTAAGCTTTGGGACACAAGAAAGAATCATATCTGCAGTCTTTTTTGCTGTAAACACATAATTTCCCTGTCCTGAATTTTGTAGTATCTTCTAATTGCTTGAAAATTATTAGGCTTCCTTTTTCATTTGTCACCTGGGTATTGCAAAGCAATAATACTAGTTCTCTTGGTTGTGCTGTAACAGGGAGAATTTTGTAGCTGTGTGAAGCAAATCCAAATTAAAATAAAAGGTTGTCATCTACATAATTATGCACTAATATTTTCTGAGATTTCTGAAGTCTTATGCGTGCTAAGGAGCCTATTTCTCAGGCAATAATGTTAGGCCTGCATTTACACTTATAATATTTCAAATCGGTCTGTTTAAGCACAGGGACCTCAACAGAGTACGCAGATTTTCCTGGAGTCCCTTTTTTACAGTGTGCCAGGCTTGTGGTTATGTTGCAAAAGGCCCTGGTCTCAGACCTGACTGTGCTGGGTGGTCTGTGTGTGCCAGATGCTGGCCCTGGCGCAGTGACTCTGAGCACAGGCTCCCAAGCCCTGGAAGGGAGATCAGCCTGTGTTTTATACACACCTAGAAGCACTGTTCTGAATCAGGGCCACAAATCTTAAACATTAGAAGAAACATTTCTCTCTGCAGAGAGCTTTCTGTCAAATGCCTGTGCTGAGGACTCTTGACTGACACCAGGTAGAAACTGACTTCCTAATATTGGTGTCAAATGATTGAAATAGGGACACAGTATTTTTGATTTGCTTTGTTTGGGGTTCTCATTCTATAACTCAAAAGCTTGGAAAGTAACTGTTGTTTAATAGAAAGCTCAGTATCTCAAACACATTTCTACGTCCTGGAGTTACGAATACAATTATTACTTAACAATTGTGATTGTTACTATTGCAGTGCAGAGAATTAAAACCAAAAAAAGCTATTGATAATCAACTTAAAATATTATTTCTAAAAAAAAAGCAGACACTTGTCATGTTTAAAACTTGTTGAATTCTGGGGAAAATCAGGCTGATAGAACTGTTAAATTTGTTAATCAGTAGGTTTTAAATGCTTGGTTTATATATGTGGTAATATCAGTTGTAGTGAGGGGCCCAGAACTGAACACAGTAATCCTGGTGCAGCCTCACCAGTGCTGAGTACGGGGGGGAAAAGCAAACAAACAAGAACACTCAACCCCCACTTTGTCTTAGAGTTCTGGTGCTTTAGTGTTTCTTCAGAGCCCTTCTATTACTGGGAGGCCACCTATTGCCTTGCCATGCAAATCTGATTATGATGACTGTCCCTGAGAAGTATGCTCAGCAGCATTTTTCAGGTTTGGAACCTGAATTACCTGGAGGTTTGGCTTTATTTAGTATATTTTGTCCCCTGATTTGTGTGCTTCTGTGATCTACCCGGGCACTGCCATCTCAATAGGGATGTCCAGCTGCCCGTCATGAAATTGTCTATAGGGAAACAATACTACATCATTCAGTATTTGCACCATAAGGTGAACAGTGGAGGACTCATAGGCAAACCTAACTGACAACCCAATTTCCAAAGCCTTGTAATTTTAACAATAATTTTCTGGTTTTTGTAACACAATGTTCATTTTGTCTGTGCTACTTGGGACTTAAACCTAGAAAGATACCAACACCAAAACTAACTGCAGTCAGTAGGATTTAAGACTATTGTAGCAGCTCTAACAAGGTTTTTACTAGACATGGCATGGGTCATATTGCAGGCTTTGTATAATTAAAAAGTTAGGAGAAAAAGTCTGCTACATCTGTGATATCTGATAAAAGTAATAACAACAAATGATTAACCTTCCCAGATAAACAAACTAGACATACTACTCTAAGACATTTATTGCTTTAGTCTCCAAGTGCTGAACTGTTGCTAAGCAGCAAAAAGTTCCTGTTTCTTTCTCACCTTGACATTTTTCTCCAAAAAAATAGGGTAAGTTTTAAAAAGAATTATTTTAATATTTTAAATTGAATACATGTGATATAGACAAGAGTCATATCTCAAGAGGCATGTATAGGCATTTATTCAAGTTTTGATCTGTTGATAATAAAATATAAGAGAAAGAATTTCATCCTGTGGATGAAAAGCTCAAAACGTTATCAATGAAAAACTAGGAATCTTAATTTTTTTCTGGTTAGAGAGCTGCTACTGTTTATGGTGCAATAACTCTGAAGAGCAGCTATCTTGCGTAAAGTTGTTATACAAGATACTGTACCAAGGCCTTGTTGCATGGAACTGGCAACCTATGTAGAAAGGACTTAAAAAATGGTCAAAAAAAAAAAGTAGCTGTATTCCCACTTTCAGAAGAGAGAATAAAGCACTGGATCTGGTCCAAGATTTAGGACAAAATGAACATGCCTCATGTTCCCCACACTAGTTCCCAGTTTTCTTGGGTTTTCATTGTTTCATTTGCAAAAAAAGTAAGAGTCCCTATATTCTCTATTATCTTTGAATTATGAGCATCATTTAGGAACTATTTCAAGGTAGGTAAATTTATGGTTCAGGCTGTGGTATCAGTGCCCTTCCACCAGTTTCACCATTCTTGATATTCTTAGGGGACATCTGAAAACGTTAATGTCACAACATATTCCAGTGTACGGTCAACTAGCTTGTACTGCGGTATTAGATCTCAGTGCTAAAATGTTTAACAGCGTCTGCTTCAATACTTCATGCCCCCAGCTGTGTCTAACATACGAAAGTGTACCATCAGATCTATCAATTTCAGTAAAAAGCCATTAGGAAACACTGAGTAAATGCCTATTAGAAGCATTATGTATGCAGATGTGTCTAACAGTCTTTCTAGTAATGAACCATGGATAAATGCCTACTGATGAGCAGACAACAGAATTGTAATGGTTTGAGATAGACGGGATGCTTCCAGTCCTGCTTCCAATATTGATGTATGTCAGAATAAAAATCTGATTTTGCAGAGGAAGTTGACAGTACCCAAGTAATCAAGACTCTGACAGCTCGGTCTGATTTTCAGCATATTCTACCTGTCTCAAAACATTGATATTAAAATACAGGAACAGAAAGATTAGGATTAATCTATGTTGTCCAGCTGAAAGACTTAAGTGCTCTTGGTCAAGGTCACCCTAGAAACCAGTAGCAGAGCAGAAAATTGAACTGAGATGCCCAGTGTTTGGCACAGATACCTCAGCTCCAGCCCTTCTCCAGAAGACATGAGTTCCTCCATCCGAAAGCAGCCATCACCAGGGATGCTCTCTGATGCTATTATATGACCATCAGAAGATAAAGCAGGCACTGAGAGGGCTTTTGATGCAGCCAGAAGTATATTGCAAATCATTCTAAATATGGAGAGGAAAAAAGCTAAAACAAGGGCAAGACAATGAAGTTGTCTTTATAGAGTGAAAGTAATTCTGCTGATATGCAGCAGCTCTCAGGAACTCAAGTTTCATGACTGAAACCTCATGGTGCTAAAAATGTAAGGCAATGTGGGATTGCAATGCTCTGTAAGGGACCTAGGGTAAACCTCAGTCTAATTTTGTATGTGCCTCACAGGATGAGAAATGTTTTGGAGGCGTATTTAGGTCTTCGTATCTGCAGCAAGCAATGTCACCCGATGATAATTCAAAAGGACAGTTGCACCTTATAAAAAAAATCATCCTCAGCAATCTACTCCAAATTAAAAATCCAGTACTTTGCATCACAGAAGACACTACTCCCACTAAATATTTCATGGGATGGTAGGAGCTGCCACAGAGGAATAATTTTTTTACAATGTTAATTTCCACGTCAAGGTAAATATGGGTGTTATATTCTGAGGGTGGGAGGAAACAAACCAAACCAAACCAAAAGGACAGAAACGCAAAAATGGCAAGTCTCAGCAGTCAGCTAAAGTGTGTTTCTTTAAAGAGAATAGAGATTTCTTATGACACCACTCCCAGGAGCACCGCCATGGCTTAAAAGCATTCTGCTGTTCTGTGGAAGTTTGTATGCCTGTTTGATTGAGTGGAAAGAATGCAGGGGAAAAATGAGAACACAAATGTATGTTTTGGCTGCCATACAGTCAATACAGTAATAGGTCGGCAGAAACATCAAAACACAATCAAGAGCTGTCTTCAGGGCTGTGAGTGAGCAAAATTTGTTGGGCAATCAGCCAACGGAAAGGAGAAGAGGTCTTCTGTTGTTCTTGTAGCTCATCAAGAGGTGCTAAGAAAGCAAATTGAAATCTCTTTATATTGAAGTTGGAATCTCTGTTGTAATCTACGTGTGCAGTTTCATTATGTGCAGTGTAACACAGCTGCCATGCTCTTCCTCTGAGGTGACTAAACGTACAGTTTGTAGCATGGTGCAAAAATTTTTGTATAGAGAGTTTGGGATGGATGCAATCCTCGGGAGCATTAAAGCCAAGAGTAATTGATGCAGGTCATTACAAGTAATTGGTTATAACTGGTTATATATCTGCAAGATAAGAAAGAGATCTGGACAGGCTGGATTGATGGGTAGAGGCCAATGAGATGAGGTTCAATAAGGCCAAGTCCCAGGTCCTGCACTTGGGTCACAACAACCCCAGGCACCGATACAGGCTCAGGGAAGAGTGGCTGGAAAGCTGCTCAGCAGAAAGGGACTTGGGGGTGCTGGGTGACAGCCGGCTGGATATGAGCCAGCAGTGTGCCCAGGTGGCCAAGAAGGCCAATGGCATCTTGGCCTGAATCAAGAACAGTGTGGCCAGCAGGACTAGGGCAGTGATTGTCCCCCTGTACTCGGCACTGGTGAGGCTGCACCTCGAGTGCTGGGTTCAGTTTTGGGCCCCTCACTTCAAAAAAGACATCGAGGGGCTGAGCATGTCCAGAGAAGGGCAACAAACCTGGT
>VZRW01001189.1:25849-61964 GCA_013398125.1 Aegotheles bennettii | reverse complement strand
AGGGGTTGGACTGGGTGATCTTGAAGGTCTCTTCCAACCTCGATGATTCTATGATTCTGTGATTCTTTATTTCTCATTCTGATATTTGATGTTATATTCATTACTGAGAAAACTTTAAAATTATAACATTCTGATAAAATTTAACACCACAAGCAAATAACTTTCTTCAACAACAGAAGCTTTAAGACACAAGAAATTTCTTGCTCTTCCTATCACACCTCTTACTGGCCTTGGGCAGGAATATGTTGGACAACAAAGTAAAACCTGTACAAATTTAAAGAGATGTGCTACCATTTCTGTGGCAGATTGATTTACATGAAAATGATAGATTGCTTGAAGCCTTGTGAAGATTTGATCTCATACAGAAGGGAAACCATTAAAAAGACATTATCAAATCATCATGTGACTCTACGACTTTGCTATATATTTCATTATGTATTTGTGCATGTAACAGGAACAGAGGGCTCAAAGCATCTCTTGGTCTTCTGAAACCTAGCCCTTTGGTAAGGTACTAAATGATTTTTCTGATTCCCTTCATTGGCTCAGCAGGCACCATTTCCAAAAGAGTTTGTGAGTTTTGCTTCACTTAACCAGCTGGCAGAGTGAGAATCCTTCCTTTTCTGATAATCATCACCTCCAAGGCTCAAAAATAACTTTATTCACAGGCAGTTCTTACGCAAGACAAAAGTGAATTTTAACTTTACTAGATCTCAGTCCTGGCCTCTTAACGTGCAGTCAGATGTGTAATGGGAGCTCTTTTATTGGTCTAAAGAGCTTTTCTCTTGCTCTTTTGCTGCATGGATGATTTGCATTCATTTGCAGGAAAAAGTATGATGGTCTGAAAAGCATTTAGACTCTCTGTGGATGCTTGAAAAAAAATATTATCTAAAATAAGACTCCTAGAGACATGCAATATTACAGAATCACAGCATGGTTGAGGTTGGAAGGTACCTCTGGACGTCATCTTGTCCAACCCCCCCCTACTCAAGCAGGGCCACTTAGAGCTGGTTGCCCAGGACCAAAGATCGGGACTCCACTACATCTCTGGGCAACCTGTGCCAGTGTTTGACTATCCTCCTAGTAGAAAAGGTTTTGTCTTATGTTTAAATGGAACTTTCTGTATTTGATTTGTGCCCATTGTCTCTTATCTGTCCCCTGGGCACCACTGAGGAAAGCCTACCTCCCTCTGCTTCGTTGCCTCCCCTCAGATACTCCCCAAGCCTTCTCTTCTCCCGGCTGGACAGTACCAGATCTCTTAGACACTCCTTGTACAACAGGTGCTTCAATCCCTTTATCATCTTGGTGTCCATGTCTCTCAGTGGGTAGCCCAGGAGAGCTCTCACTGGGTAGCCCAGTGCTGGACCCCGCATGCATGGCTTAGTAAAGAGGAAGGATTACCTTCTCAAACCTGTTGGCAGTGTTCTTCCTAATGCAGCCCAGAAGGCTGTTGTCCTTCTTTGCTGTGATTTTGCATTGCTGGCTCATGGTCAACCTGGGATTCACCAGGACCGCCAGGTCCTCTTCTGCAAAGCTGCTGTCCACCCTTTACTTGTGCTGAAGGTTAGTCCTTCCTCCCCCAGACACAGGAGGTATGGATGTAGGTGGCAAGGTGTTGGCAATAGGATTGCAGGGTTGGCCTCTGTGAAACCTCCCCTTGTTGTGACTTTGGTGGGCAGACAGGGGCTTACAGGTCTTCATCAGGGAGTCTCACTTGCTGCTATCCCTCACTGCTCCCTCCAGCATGGCTACATGGTCCTCACAGAGTCCCCAGGATGATAGGGATAGTGCCCCATGCCTCATGGCAGCAGAGCATCTCTGCTAGCTGAGAAGTGTTATCCCCATGCCTTCTACCTCAGATTTCAGTACAGGAAATATCTTAGAAAGTGTCATTGAAAAATGAAACAACACTCATCCTCTGTAAAAACCTTCCATGAATAATTTTCTCCACATCCACCTAATGGTCTTGTTTTCCTTCAAACCGCAGTTCTGCTAAAGCATGAGGGAAGTGCATTTAATTAATTTTTGTGAAGCCGTAGGATGTTGTAGCCCAACCCAACAGGTGTATTTGTGCACATATGAAAAGAGACTAAATTCAAAGCCATAAGTAGGATTCCAGCTGCAAAACACCTGTCCAAAACCTGTGGATGAAACACATAGAAAAATGTTTTGAAGTATGTCCTCAAAACATATGAAGTGCCTTCACAGTGAAATACACAATGCAAATGAAATAATATTTTAAATTAATTATTCAGTCGTCCAAATATTTGTAAACTTCATTGTAATGACCCTTTGGAATATTTTTATCCCAGTAACAGAAATAATCTATCTACAAGTACTTGTCAGGCATGATGGGGCACGGTAAACCTGCCTGCAAACTCATAAGGTGCTGTAACGAAAAGACTTTCACCTTCATGTCTATTAAGTTTGAAACATCAAGTATATGTCAGAAAAACTGATGTTGAGGCAACACAGGCTTTTTGGCCAAGCACTGGTATTATTATTTTACATTCTTATCACAGTCTTCTCACCAAGGGACAATGAAGAAGAATGCAAAATTCCTCAGTTTATATGATCAGCAAAGAGGTTTTACTTCTTCTGTTTCTACATGTAAGCTGTATTGCAAACAGCATCAGTAACACAATCACTTTTACTTTTATTCCTTTAACATGAATAAAGGCAGATGATAACATTTAGTGCCGTCACTATTTGCGACCCTCCCCTGTGCATATGCTGTAACAGTCAGGGCCAGATCTTCATATGCAGCCCTTATTATGAAGCCTGCTGAGTGCAACAGCTTCATGGACTGGAATCTTTAACTTAACTGGCATATCAAAGTTTAGTGATTTCATCTTCCTGAGCACATGAGTCTATTATACAGATCAAACTAGTCACAAAAGGCTACAAAGTACGTGAGCATGGGTTGCATTAATCAATCAGCACAACTGATCCATACAAAATGATTTCTTCATGGCAATTTTAACAATGCTCACTCAAAAAAGGGCTGTTTTCTTCAGCATAAATGAGTCAAAAGCCATCAGGACATTAGGATTCATCCTCTAGGTTTGCCACAAATCTGTCTGTTTTTTGTTTTTTACCAGAATAATAATGTCTGAGGGGATCTAATTTAGTGTCACTATGAAAAGTGATCAGAAGTCTTACTATATTAGCAGGGTGACCCACCTAGATTCATCAACCCCTGCATGAAGCAGTGAAGACTCATAGTAGCCCCAGCTTCCTTCTAATACATCCCATATCAGTTTGCAGAGTACAAGTCACGAGGAATAACCAAGGAGACCTGTTTTGGCATTCATCTCCTGATGTATTGCTGCCCAAACTCAACAAAGCATTTGAAAATACATAATTTCTCCAGTATCGCCATATCAACAGCTTCTGTAGTTGCCATACTTAAAGTGTACTCTGAAAATATTTTCTGACACATGATGTTTTTACTGTTCATTTGTTTTCCTTTTTAAAAAAAAAATTTCTACATATTGGGTCTTTAATGAATTGTGACATGTACTTTGTTTTTGATTGTCAGCCTGACACGTGGCCTTTGTTTTCTCCAGAAAATTGTGAGTGCTCGTGCACTCACCTGTGAGCTTTGTATGACCTACCAGACATGCAACACTGATTTTACTGAAAACTAATTGACTACCCCAGAATTGCTTTCATATAACTGGAGAAACCTCTGCTTCTCTAAAACCAGCCATGCAGTGCACTGAAGCCAAGAAAATGTCTCTCATTGATATCCCTGGCCTTTGGCTTGGGCCCCTTGCCAATGTTTTATTTAGATGGGCTTTTAACAGTTTCATATATTCAACTCCTACCAATTCTCAAGTTCAAAAAGAGCAAACGTATTCTAGGGTTGAATTGTAATGTATCCTCTTCAAATCTGTGCTGTTAGTAAAACATTCATTTGATTACAGTGGCCGACTGCCACTGTGGTTTATTTTGAAAGTACAAGCTGGTGCTGTGCTCTTCTCAAATCTGAGCCTGAAAATTAGGTACAAGCATCATACATACAAAAGGAAAACGATCAAGACCCAAGACCTCTGTACTGGTGGGGAAAGGAAAACAGAAAAGAAAGAAGAAACATCTTCAGCGAGACCTAGGAAAGAGAGAAAGAAACAAGCGCAGTGTCCTACGTGTGGGAGGAGAAGGAAACTGAGACATAGTTAAGCCAGGCTGAGGCTCCACAGATTTCCTGCTTTCCAGCTTCAATAACTTTCACACCATCTCAGGGCATCAGCCACCAAAGGCTTCCCTCAATACCTCTTTAGTATCTGATGGGGACCATGGGGACTGAAGCTGTCCCCAGGACCACACAGGGGCTGCTAAGTTTCAATGGGGGAGCACAGCCTTGAGGGAACTGGGTACCACAAGATGGCATGGGGGATGCTGAAATGAGTTGCCTTTCCCTGGCAATTGTATTTCCTCACCCTTTAATTTTGCCCAACACAACAGCTTTGTAGCAAGGAAAAGTTTGTCTCCTAGCATGGTATATTGAAAGCAAAGGTAAATCTCATATGTCAACTCAGTCTAATAGTTTCAAGCTCTAGAAAACAAACTGGGTTTTATTACTGTTAGGTATGTATTGCCCTCAATGTTGGCAAATTGCCTCTTTCTTTTCTGAAAATCGTATGAAGTCTGACGAAAATAGAGAATTGCATTATATATATAGAAATTCAGAAAGTTTTAAATTCATAATATATTTATTAAAACACCCACAATTTCAGGATGTTGAGATATTTAAGACATTTTGTAGTCATTATTATTTTATATGTAGCTTGCTGTTACATACAATACTGAAGTAGTCTGTGAGGGATGAATTTAGGGCTTAAAGGCACCAGAGAAAGACACAGACTTGGCACTTGAGCTAGGATGCTCTGTTTATTATTCAGAGATATTTTTTTATCAGGGAGGCAGGCTCACAGCCATACATAATGGACAGCTACCAAAGGACAACGTTGGCCCTGCTGTTCCCAGGCATGGCAGGAGTTAACACTGAATTTTGCTCTTTCTCATGCAGGTCAACACTCCTCTTCCACCTTTCCATGTTATAATGAAGCAAAGTTAATCACCTTGAAAATACAGTTTTCAACATTAGTCAGTGTTATGTGCCATGTCTAGTTTTCAGCTAAAAAAACCCTAAAGACTTTCTTCACTTCTAACTTAACCCATTTTGAAGTAAAACTGTAAGAGTGAATCAAGTCTCACTGACTTCCAAATGAAGTGCCATAACCCCAGCAGTGTGGTGACAGCTACGTGGAGGTCACAAACTGGACAGAAATTGAGCTGCATGGCTCAATCCTGCCAGGAGGTTTGAAAGCTTAGAGGAAAAATGGGAAGGAGGGTTGCTGGAGAAAAAAAATTTACGTGATGGTCATTTTCATAAACTATAATAATTTTCATTAGCATTATTGAGCACGAATTATAGACCTTATTTTCAAACTTCTGTTTGCTTATAGGCAACTCATTTTACTTCTCATTTCCAATACATAATTCTGCCTTGCATCCTCTGTCATGCTGTTTTATCTCTTTTGTATGCCCAGTTATTTTAATTCAATATTAATAATAATCTTTTAATTTATCCTGTAATTTGGAAACAAAAGAGAAGAACACTGCAGTGGTTCTTGACTTTCTGAGGGACAATATTTCTGTGTAGTGATGGAGGAATCGGAATGACAATTCATCTATCTTAACAAATATCTGGCCTGGGTTGACAGCATACCGATTGTCCTGCCACTCTTATCCTGTGGAGGTACAAGATAATTTGTGGAGCTGTGTGAAAGTGTCAAAATAGCTCAAAGGCCACCCTCTGCATCTGATACAGCCAGGAGGGGGATTTTTGTGAGAACCAGCATCTGTGAGATGGAAAGATCAGCTGCTTAGACACAACTGTATTTCAATTTTGGAGATAGATGTTCCTTCCTGGGGACATTCCGAGGCCTCTGTGCCAGAGTATGAGCATCAGGCATTCAGGTCACAGGCAATCTCAGCTTGGCTTTGTCTGAAAATCAGGAATCTTTGTAGCATGTTGAGCTGAGCATTCAAAATCCCTTTTTATTGTAGGACTTTGGCACTCTGGCAGTGTTACTAGAAGCACTAACTGCACATAAGACCCTATTTACTGTCTACCTCACTGCTAAAGCAGTGGGAGGGTCACTGCTATGTCTCAAGATTCTCAGGGTGGGGTTTGAGGTGTTTTCTGGCCTCTGATCATCCATTTGTGGATTAAGCAAGAAGAGAGTAAATGTCCTCCTCGGCTCAATTATAAAACAAACATTTCACACTGACTTTCCTTCATGGTCCTGTTTTTGAATTTAGACCATGGTTACTCAGAAAACCCTTAAGCAGTGATGCATGTGTGCAGTCAAGGACATTGTCACTTTATCAATAGAATGAGGAGGGACATTAAACACGATAGCATGTCATTCTGAATTAACTTTAAAATCTCTTGTTTCAGGACTAGTTGTAAAGTGATTATTCATTTTAGATAGAAATTAGTACAGATTTATTCTTGTCTTCTTCTTAAAAATGATCAATAATAAAATTTTTTCAAGTTGCCTGAGGGATTGAAAATATTTATCCTTTGGATGAGAGTGATACCTCTGACTAAGACTGTAAAGTTTGTTAATGTATGCAGTGTGCTAAATCGGGTTTGCCTTAGACCTCACTTTGCTTCACAAAATAAATACTAATAAACAACCCCATCCATGTTCCTGGACTAATAAATTTCAATATTTTTCCCTGTAATTAAAAAAATGCTTGATCCAAATGAGAGCTCTTTATCTGTAACTTGAGAATGGATTGTTGTACAATGACCATGCTGGAAAAGAGCTTTTTATTAAAAAATAAAAATGATTCTGCCATCTGTCACTCAGAGTTGTCTTTTTTAAAAAAGGGCAGGTAACACTTGGAAGATTAGGAATTTTTGTATTACATACATATCCAGGAACACATGCTTTTGAGATCTGGACATAGGTTACCAGCATCATGCACTAATAAATTAATTACCTGTTCCATAAATATTCAATATTTATGTAATATTTATGGGTTGTGGGGCAAATATTGGCTTAGCAACATTTGAAAATTACATAAAAGATAAGACTGAGTAGGATTTCCAAAAACTCCCACAAAAAAACGGGTGATTGTAGAATATAATGTATAATATATATCTATGCATATCTATATCTTATTCTAATGGTACAGTAGAGCTTGTGATGCAGAGTGCAGTTCTTGTCACATCCATTTAGAATGCATATGGGGATTTTAGATTACAGGAACAACTAGACATCTATACAAAATGGTGATATTTATTTTCCATTAAAAAACAATTAAAAGACATATAAACAAGCCACTAAAAAAAAAGATAAAAAAGCAAAGGAATTACTGTCAGTAAATGCCATTTTATTTCTGTTTTATAATAATACTACATAAGCATGTATAGTTAAATTGAAAGCAATTAATTTAAAGTTAGCAAAATTAGTTATTGTTTACATAACACACATTCAGAGTAAAACTCTTTGTCAAAAACTGTGATTGAAGTTGAGAGCATAAACCAGTCTCTGTGGATTCAGTTTTTTAACACTTCATAAGTGAATTAGGTAGGCATTTTTGCACTATGGGAATGAGGACAGAAGAATTTCCCAAGGTGAAAAAAATGCTTGAAATAATGTTTCTTGCATTTCCCCTGGATGATATGTTCCAAGCCATTCATTAAGACATGGTTCTAGATGAAGTCGATCACCACATCAGTTTTTACATAGCTTTATGAAAGGGTTCTTATTCACTGGAGATTAAGGTATAATTATCAATCTGATACCCAGTGTCACAAGCAAAGAGTTGTCATATTTTAGATACTGTTTCATCCATTGAAGTATCTACCTGAGTTCTGAGACAATTTTGACCAAATTGGTAAATCAATTTTGGGGGAGAGCTATTTTTAGGAAGCTTAGGGAGGCCTAATAATCTTTAAACAGAGAAATACCATGCCAGGCCTTTTCTCTGAACCAATTATCTAAAGCTAAAATGCTAATTAACACTGGTTTGCCTACCCAAAGAGTGCTTGGGGTAGGAGTATCATCAAAGTAACGCTCGAACAACTCTGAAGAATCATACTGCTTTCCAGAGCTAAGGATGAAGAAAATCTAAAATGGCTGAAGATTGCTGCAGGTAAGGAAACAAATCCAACTGCTGAGAAAACTGGAGAGACAGAAATATTTGCAATTTCTTCCTTATAACATACATGTTGCAACACTGAATTAGACTCCTCTATGCAAAGCCTGTTTTTACTGCTGGTGCCATCTATTTCATGAGTCTCTGCTTGACTTCAGAAGGCAATGGGGGGAGTTCTGTTGTGACAGGAATGCCTCGGTTGGATACAACAGGTAGAAGAGCAGAGTCCATCTCACACAAACAACAACTTTCTGCAGCTCTCCTTGCTTCAAAGTAGTATTTCATCTTTTTCAAATTGTATTCCATAGGATAAAGGAAATTTCACGCCGAGATTGTCAGCACATTCCTCACTGCTCAAGTGGCTTCCTTTGAACAGCTGTTAAGATACGATGTTTAGCTTCACATTCGCTCTGAAGGGATAGCAAATGATGAGTGTAAGTTGGAAAAAAAAACATATGAATTCCTGGGCAGACACCTTATATGTATTGTACTTATGGCCGGGCAGCAGCAGGGCCCATTTGTTTTTAACTGGCACTCAGACCCCATCTCCTGCTGTGTGAGGTGAAACACAGAGAGGGAGTATTCACTCCTCTCACTTACCTTAGGGCAAAATGGCTGCTGGTGTTGCAGACTGAGTCTTGGGGGAAAGCAAACTAGGCAGCATATTTTCCTGTGTCTGTGCACGTGTGGATAAATACAACAAACTAAGGGCATGATCCAAATCCCAGAAAAAAATCTCCTATGAGTATTCCTGAAAAAGTCTCCTCATATCCCTCCTAGCATCACTTCCCAGTGCAGGGAAGCACCAATGGTGAAGCAGTTGTGATAGCGCTTCTTCCATTGTCTCATACTGAAACAGGGAGCACAAAGTCCTCAAGGGAAGGATGCGGGGAATGGCTTTAGTTTTTTAGCTCTGGGAGGAGCAGGGAGAAAAACACTGCAAAGGTTCATCACACTTGTACAACTGCTTTAGGTACAGTCAATGACACAGCAGAAACCTCCCCCACCTCCCTAAAACCAGCAATGGGACGCAGTGGAGACAGAAAAGTCACACTGCACACTGCTTTTACAGCAAAAATGAAAAGGGAGAGAAGTGGTTTATGAATTATTTGGTGTGTATGAGGTGTCTTAAAACACAGTAAGAGTTAACAAATAAGTTACATATCAGTAAGCTCAATGATTTTGGTGCCAATAACTCTATGACAATTTAGCATTGTTTTTCTTTGCCACTTTTTCTGGAGTTGAACAAAATCTAACAAGTATTTCCTTTTATGTATCCTAAGGGCATAATAGGACAATGTTTGTTGCTTGTAGAATAATGGTCAAGACAGCTTTGCATAACCAGTTAGAGTCAAAACCCATTTGCAGTACCTGTATTAACTACTTACGTAGAACATTTTTGTCTCTTACCTGGTTTGCAGGAATTTTGGCTGAATTTCAAGACAAGCTTTTAAAGCAAACCAACATTACATCAACTGAAGTTAAGGACAAACTTTGTACAAATGAAAAATAAAAAATGTACTTTGAATTCTTATATGATCCATATGGCTATTTTGCCTTTTCCTTAAAAATTAGTGTAAAAAGATAATTAAAAAAAATTCAGTCACATATATCATTTGTCTTGAATTGGAGAATTTCTCACAGTGTCAATTCTGTGTGAAATACAATAACAGAAAAGTACCCAGGCCCATATTGTTATTCAGTGTTAAGGTCTGTGATAGATTTAAATCTGTCATTCAAACTTATCAAAGTTATGCTGCATTATTTTTTCAGGATAATATTTTTTTCCTAGTTCATGTATCATATTAGAATTGGGATTATCTCATGCTTATTTTCAATAATAACTCATTCCACAAAAAAATGATTCACCGTGGGGTAATCTACATAGATAATGCTGATACCGTGCTCCAGGCTGAATCCAGTCATGATTCTGCCATTATAATACAAGTGGAGATGTATGAAATAAAGTGGGATTATCTGTATGCTAAACTCATAAGATCAAGATGGAAAAATATCTCCCTTCAACATCAGTACAGATGTATAGGTCATAAAAGATAAGCAATGTCTAGCATTTGGGAAGTTACTTCCACAGTTGTATAGATTATTATTTGAAGGAGAGCTGTAGCAGTGCACTCTTTGCTGACACTTGGAAAATACAGTAAATATTTTGCAGAACACGTCAACTGCTCTCAGCTTTGTGTGTAACACTGAACTTTTATGAAGTGTGCTGTTATTATTAAGGATTAACTACAACATTACCTTTTAATAGGATCATAAATCTTTAATTACAGTTCAATATGGTACCAACTAAAATTGATTTTGGAATGAAACATTTTTATTAAATGATATGAATAAGAAATTTCTTTCAGAGGTAAAGTAGTCATAACTTCTCAGGAACAAGTTATGGAATGCAAAACTCTCACTGACTTCAAAAGATGCCTATGTCTGTCCACTGCTGAACATGGAATTTACCTGGCTTGCCACTACTATTTTTACTGTTTCTCATGCCCATTAAAAATTCAGACCAATCTGTGATTATTGCATTTATATTTGTTCTTTGAGTTCACAATGGTGTCGGCTCTAATTATGTAAAAGGTCTCATCCCAGGGAAGTGGCTGGGCATGATAACCTTTTCTGCGGTCAAAGATCAAGGCAGAGGAGAAACAATAGGTTGATGGAGAAAAGTTCTTCTTCATTGAAAATTTATTAAAATTACAACTGGAACTTCTTGCCAGTGGAAGCATGAATGTACATTACTGTCATTACAGGTGCAGTTTCAGCTCCTGCATAGTTACCTTCCTTGCAATGACTGTTCTGAACACTCCTCTGGCTCTGAGGCTGCCTGTGGTAGCAGGGCTGTGCAGAGGGAAGTGAAGTTGTGCCTCAGTGATGGAGCTCAAATGCTGTAGTGATGGGAAAGTTTTTAAACTATGCAAAATGCATTTATTGCTTGGAGGGATATTGCGGGGATGTCCTAAAGGCATAATTCCTAGGATCAAAGCTTTAATTCCTTTTGTGCTCAGTTCAGAGGACAGCCAGGAGGAGGACCACAGAGTGGGAGAGGTGGAGCATATCTGCTCATGAAAGTGTATAATGCAGTTAAATACATTCCTGTTTGTATAGATTTCAACAAGTTGAATCCTGAACATGGGTCAGAGCAAGCTCAAGCATAGTTACAGGCTGAACAGAGAATAGAAAATGGAACATCCCCGAGGAGGACTTGGGGGTGTTGGTTGATGAGAAGCTCGACACAAGCCAGTAATGTGCACTTGCAGCCCAGAAAGCCAACAGTATCCTGGGCTGCATCAAAAAAAACATCACCAGCAGTTTGAGGGAGGTGATTCTCCCCCTCTACTCTGGTCTCAAGAGACTTCAAGTGTAGTATTGTGTCCAGTTCTGGGGCCCCCAATATAAGAAGGACATGGAGGTGTTGGAGTGTGTCCAGAGGAGGGCTATGAAGATGATCAGAGTGCTGGAGCATCTCTCCTATGAAGAGAGGTTGAGAGAGTTGGGGTTGTCCAGTCTGGAGAAGAGAAGGCTCTGGGAAGACCTTAGAACAGCCTTTCGGTACCTGAAGGGGCTACAGGAAAGCTGGAGATGGGCTTTTTGCAAGGGCACGGAGTGATAGGACCAGGAGGAATTGTTTCAAACTGAAAGAGGGTAGATCTAGATTGGACATTAGGAATAAATTCTTGACTGTGAGGGTGGTGAGACACTGGCACAGGTTGCCCAGAGAAGCTGTGGTTGTCCCCTCCCTGGCAGTGTTCAAGGCCAGGTTGGATGGGGCTTTGAGCATCCTGGTCTGGTGGGAGGTGTCCCTGCCCATGGCAGGGAGGGTGGAGCTGGATGATCTTTAAAGTCGCTTCCAACCCAAACCATTCTATGATTCTATGATTTTATTTTGCTTTGTTTTCCAAACAGTAGCCAACTTTTATATGGGAATGTTTTTTGGACTGTACCCATGAGTGGAAGGATGATATATCCTACCTACTCCTAAACTTTCATTCAAGGCAAAAAGGAAATCTCTGCCAAACAGAGCGAGCTGCAATAGGGAAATGTTCTTTGCAGCTGTGTCCTGAATGGATGTGTAAAGATGTAACAATTCAACTGCAAGTCACAGGAAAAAGGGGACACCATTTTCACAGCAAATATTTTCCAGCCCACTGATATAAAACTCAGTGTCTTTCTATTAGTGTCTATGATGCAGGGAATTCTTTCAGGATGCAGACACACTGGGCAAAGCAAATGTTTATGGGCATTTGGTGAAGCTGCATCACAACAGCTGCTGTTTTAAATGGTACTTTCTGCTCTTTGTAGATATAAAAGCTCATTGGCAAGCAAGGTTAGTATTGGTCCCAAGACTGTCCGCAGGCTGTCAATTAAAAGATAAAAATAAGATGATTTTGCAAGTGAAACTGAGTTTGCATTCTTTGTATGTAAATTTGTCTAACAGGTATGTTCTTATTACAAAGATTAAAACACAAAGAAGGCTACCTCTGTATCATTCCCCTTATCCCTCCCTGGGCTGGCAACATTGTCCTCATGCCTTTTTTGGTTTTTGTTTTGTTTTGTTTTAAATGACCCTGCTTTCCCCTCAGCTATGGCAATACTAACATAGTGTTTCAAACGTATAATTGTAACATGTCAGCTTTTAGTGACTAACTTGAAAGAACATAGAAAGTGAAGAGGCAGTAGCACTGCCTTTTTTGGTTTTACACTTGCATAGCCAAGAGCTCTGGCAGGTAGACACAGTTTGTATTGAAATTTGTAACCGTTCATCCACGCTGGCATGACAATTGAAATTAACCTCTTTAAAGGTAACACTAATACAGAATCCCTTCTCTGCAGTCCTCCAAATACCTGTAGATACAACTTAACATATCCCTGACTACTGTATTTGCTTCTGCCCCTCAGAAAAAGCCTTTGTCCTGCATTCTAGAGGCAGTTGCACCATTGGCATTGGTTAAGTGGCAAACTTGTAGGTTTGAATGGTTTTGCTGTAATAATTCAACAGGAATTTTGCTTCCCGCAGTTGTTGAATCTCAGCATGTGGTGAATCTTTCCAAAATGGGTACAATGGCTGTTATCTAGTAGCATGGACTGAGAGGAATGTACTTGTAGAGTGAAATGGTAGTAAGGATGCTACATTTCAGGCTTTTTCTATTTTTATTAATTAAGACTGTCTTGAATATGCTGAACACCTGTTTGCAATTGGGGTGAATTTTGTGTGCTGCTGACATGCATCTTCTGGCATAGTTTTACCCAAAAAGAACACAATTCATGCCAGAGCTGGGGTTTAGGAAATGCCACAATACAAACCAGTAGCAGTATCACAGGACTGTAGAGGAGGATGAAATAAAAGAGCTCTGAAGGTTGCCTAAAGGTTGCCTAAAACCTCTTGATTTAAAACAGCAAACACTGCCACACATTAATTAAAGCAGTATGATTTATTGAAGATAATAAGAGTGGAGCTGGATGACTAAATATTACATTCCCAAGAGTAACAAATTTATTTTTTTAAAAAAAATCAGATTTAAAAAAGCTTTTCAGTTTTACTCTGGGTTTTCAGTGCTTATGTCTGCTTAATTGCAAAATTCTCTTCAGTTATCAATACACTCTCATTTATAATACCAGCATGTGTTGGGCGTATATACAAAAATTTATAACCTGCCTGAGTTTTTGCAATCTATTTTCACAACCCATTCCCTTAGGCAATCCAACTTGTGATTTTGTTTTTTAATATACTGTATGGAAAAGTATAGGTAGCTTGAAGTGACAAGAAAAAAACATTGAGGAATATTTGCATTTTTCTTTTCCTAATAGGTTGCTAGTTTATTACATTATGCTCACGAATGAATGCCAAAATAATTTGCCTAAGTTTGTGAAATGCTCATGTAACAAATTTGGGATTAGCATTTTTTTTGTATACCAAGCCAGAATAAGGAATTAATTAAGTATTTCCTTAGCATACACTATCATGCTGACAGATTTCTCTAACAAATAATTATTTTTGAACAGAAAGGTGTGGGGGTTTTTTGGTTGGGATTTGGTGTGTGTGTGAGAGTGTTTTTTGTGTGTTAAACTCTGTCTGAATGTGCTTTATAATGTCAAAGAGACTGAGAGGACATTTGTCACTCCATTTCCTCCAGTGACAATTTGCCACTGGATTATAAATGTGTGTGAACTATAACATAATAAGAAAAAAAAAGGTATTTCTCATTATATTGATAGTACTGGATACACTGAATAAAAGACTAACTTTAAGCCTGCTGGAACACGTCTTTCACATTTTAAGTGAAGAATTTGAAAAAGGCTATACTTCTGAGTTTGTTTCTTCATTATTTTTTTTATTCACAAGGATTAATTGTACAGGACAAATAAGATAAACTCTCTTGTATAGAATTGAAAAAAGTGGTCTGTGTATAATATATATTTGCAAAGTCAGCAGCCCTGTTACATTGATAATTCTATGCTGGCAGCTAGCATCTGGTGTGCTAACCCTACAAACTGACAGAAAACCTGCATGTAAAACACACATTCAACTTATTCTGGGAAAAAAAGTTGAAAAGTTAGTGCTTACCACACAAAACTGTCCAGGGTGCATGTCAGAGAGATGACATTTCCCCAGCAACACCTGGAAGAGCATGTCTCCTTGGGAAGGCAGGTTGTCTCTGGAGACTGAGGGTTCCCCTGGTGTCCCTGCTTCCTTCAGGTGGCCCCAGAGCTGCTGTCCCTCACTGATGGATGAGGGATGACCTCTTGCCCTGTCAGGGCTGGAGATATTCAGCTCCATGGTCATGAAGTCCTTTTTATTCCATTATTTTTTTCTTCCATTTGCCAGCCCACACAGCTGCCTTCCTCTGCTTCAGTATGTTTTCTGCAAATATCTGAGCCAGAGAGCTGATGCCCTGTGTTTTCCCAGGAAAGCCCACCTGTACCCTCTGAGATGAAATGCAGGCAGATAAAAGTAAAAATTCAAGCTTTAGGTAATGACTTCCGCTGAAAGGTGCTTGTGACTACAATATTTCTTCATTTTCTCCAGGATGGGTACAGGTTTAGAGCAAACACTAGCTGTAGTCTGGGACTCCATAGCATCCCCTTCATCCTGCTGAATCCCTTGTCCTTCATCCTGCCCTAGCCCTCCTTACCAGAGTTTCAGTTCATTCCCATCTTTTAGGAATTTGCTGTCATGATATCACTAGGAAGGTTTCCATGTCCTTCACGGAAAATGAATGGAGATTTTGTGTGAGCGTTTTGGGCTTTATGGTTGTTTTTTCTTTCAAATTAAGCTTTTTTTGAGATCCTTAGCCATAGAAACTGTAGCAGCTATTACCCATCTCTGGTCCTGATCTGAGGGCTCATGCCCTAACGGGAAAGCAGGTTTTATCTATGCTCTTCCTCAAAATGGGTACTCGGAGTCTCAGAAGAGAGCACAGCATCTCAGCAGAGCCATCCAAATTAGAAAGAGCCCATGGGTTTTCATTTTATTTGAAGTCCCATTTTTTTACCTGCTTATTTGGAGGGGACAAATCCAGTTGTTCCCTCTCACTTCCAAAGCGAGAAATTCACTGTATGGCATTATTGCTAGGGTAGGACATATGTTTCTACTCCCTCAACAGAGAGTAGAAGAAGTAGAAAATTAAGCTTAACAGTTTCCTTAGAGGAAGTTACATTAGGGGGAATTATTTCAAGATTGTTTTTCTGAGGTGTGGTTTAAAGGTTTTTTATGTTTCTAATTAAGAAGCAACAAATATCCAAAGCTCGAGAGCTGACATAACGGTATAATGAAAATACAGCCAACCTTGATACTACTTCATTCTTTCAACAACAAAAGTAATTGTGTTGGCAATGACAGGCACAGACTGAATAAGCAGCCAAAATCATATGAAGATAACATAAAATTATACCTGCTGTCACATCTCCTTGAGTTACGATCTCATTGTGATTTCCAAACTAAGTCAGCATTTACCCTGTTAGTAGCTTGATAGGAGTGTTGATGAGGGAAACCCATCACATTTGTAAGAAGTGGTATTTATGGATAAGTAACCAGTGCTGCCTTTCCCTTGCCTGCCACAGCCCAAATCAGTGCTGCCTTTAGTCCCACCATTCAGCTGGAGTGTTTTGGGCTGTCAGAGGGTCACACAGCAACAAGATCCTGCCCTCTAACAGTGATTAACTTTCCCACAGCAGGTTTCATGAAAGAGGCCTATTAATCAGAGATACCCTGCTCAAGTTTTAACTAGGTAATTAAATTTTCCCTGCCTACATTACCTTTGTAGTTTCAATTGCTTTACATCTTTGCACCCCTTCCTTTTCTGTTAATACACAAGATTTCCTGAAATGGCATGCAGTATTTCTTTGCTCTTATACATTTGTCCACTCCAGATACATTTGTATGTGAACCATGGTAATTCTGCCCCACAACACATTCTTATAGCCCTTGCAGTCACTCTAGGAATTGATGAATATATCTGTTTCCTTGGTGATATAATAGCGATTCATGATACCTCATCCTTCACCATACTTTAAAATAAATATGCCTACATTTTTTATGCACTGAAAATGCATAAGAGCTGCATCATTTATAGGGACATTGCATAGAAAACCCAGAGATCTGGAGAATATCCTTCAGTTTGAAGCTTTTCCATGTTACCACCTAAATCAGGCTGCGGAGGGTGGCAAACTGCCTCTCTGATAAGAGAGGGTGCAGGCCCCGAATGTTTTGTTTGTTCTGGGACACATCTTTTAACTGCCACAGCTCCTATCTGGCTCCTATCCTTATTACTCCAAAAATAAGTTGAACCTATAGCTTAGGTGATCAGGACATGGACATAAATTCCAAACAGTCGAATAAAACTTTGCACATCAAATGAGAATACAGAGCAGAAAGATTTGTTTCAAGGCATACTGGTCCAGGTTGTTGCACTGGTGTAATTTCCATCCCCCAGAAAGGTTAAAAGGAAGAAATAATGAAAAAGGTTGTAACTAAGCCTATCGCTGAGATCTGTACCTTGAGAATATTGATTTGGCACTGCCAACCAGAGGAAAGGCAGGGGTTTCTGCATTTACTGCAGCAATAATAAGGTAAGTTGTGCTTCTCAATGATGTTCCACTCCAAATACAAATACTGAATCAATATTCAAGGCTGCTGTTTCCTACTGGAAAAGCCCACAGCAGAAGCTGAGGAATTAATTGCTCTGCCAGCATAGATTTTACCACATAAACTATGGGAATATGCTACTTCTGTTCTTTTTAACCTGGCATTGCGAGAGGGTTCTTGGGTTTTGATGTGTTTAGGTTTTTAGGTTTTCCTTTAAGGATAGTTCAGAAGCTGCTGTCAGATTTCCACTGCTGAGAATCTAAAGGGAAACTGGATACTGAATTTTAATGTAGCGATACAGTGAGAACTTTTTAGTGCAACACCTCCCTTCACAAAGCAGCAGAGCTGGGGCAGCTGGGGCAGGTCTGCAGCAGTAAAGGGACCAGAGATCTTCCCTTATCTCATTAACTTCCATCACTTGGTAAGTGTAAGGAAGAGAGAGGACAGAGAAAGTAAAAAGGAAAGATGACATATGGAAGGATACCTCTCTAATTTAGAGACAAGGATGTCATGCAGGATGGTGTCAAATGCTTTGCACAGGTCCAGATAGAAGACATCAGTTGCTCTGCCCTTATCCTCCAGCTGTGAAACACCTTCATAGAAGACCAACAGATTTGTCAGGCAAGATTTGCCTCTGATGAAGCCACGTTGGTTGTCACCAATCACCTCTTGTTTTCCGTGTGCCTTAGCACAGTTTCCAGAAGGGTCTGCCCCATGATCTTACCAGGCACAGAGGTGAGACTGACTGACCTGTAGTTCCCCAGCTCTTCCTTCTTTCCTTTTTTAAAACAGGGCTTATATTTCCCCTTTTCCAGTCAGTGGAAACTTCACTGGACTGCCATGACTTCTCAAATGTAATGGATAGTGGCTTACCAACTTCATCTGCTAGTTCCCTCAGGACCTGAGGGTGTATCTCATCAGGTCCCACGGACTTGTGCACATTCAAGCTCTTTAGATGGTCTCAAACCTGATCTTCCCCTACTGTGGGTGGTTCTTGACTGTCCCAGTCCTCGTCATTGCCTTCCATGGCTTGGGAGGTGTGGCTTGAGCACTTACTGGAGAAGATCAAGGCAAAAAAGTCATTGAGAACTTCAGTCTTCTCCATATCTTGGGTGACCATGTCTCCTGTTTCCTTCCAAAAGAGGGCCCACATTTTCCATAGTCTTCCTTTCATTACTGATATACATAAAGAGGCTCTTCTTGCTGCTCGTAATATCCCTGGCCAGATTTAATTCTATCAGGGCTTTAAGTCTCCTGACCTGATCTCTGGCTGCTCAGACAATTTCTTTATATTTCTCTATTCAAATCAAGTTCCTAAAATTCAGATCTAGGCTTTTGGCTTAGGTTCAATTCTAATTTGCAGAGAGCTGTGAACGTAATGTCTTGTCCCAGCCTCCTCTCAGCCTTCTCCACATTTTCCCTTCCCTAGATCAGCCACAGTAAATTGTTTTCATGAAAATAAACTGTTCACTAAAAAATACCAACTGTGAATGCCCTTTGATTGCTCTATTATGTCATTCCAGTATAGGTTTGAAATTAATTTTGCTAATGATATTAAAGTACAGAACAAGAAAAAATTGGCTTTCATTTTGGGTTTTGCTCACACTAGACCCAAAAACTAGCTAGTTTCACATGAAGAATATGCTGTTAGGTTAACCAAGCCTATTAAAGGCATAAATAAATACTAAACAATCCTCAGGTGAACCTATTCATGCCATATTTTGTTTACCTTACCTTACATATTTTCAGTTTTTAATAATTTCCTAAATAATTTATTCATCACTCTGCATTACATTCTCTTAATTATATAAGTTAAGCTTGTTTAAACCTGTCTCAGTTTGACTTTGGGAGGAGAATCTCCTAATACTATTGCAGCTACATAGTTAATTTCAACTATCTTTACATCAATTCCCAGAAAACTATGGCAGATCACCCAGACAGTTTTTGAAAAACAATCTAACCTACTTGTTTTTTTGAAGTTACCTGGAGACCCAAACACTGGAGTAGGTGTAACACGGGGGGGATCCAATGTGGTAACTCCCTCATTCCTCTGGAAATAACACTACATAATTCTCTCTCTCTGGTTGGGGGATATTTGAGATAGAAAGCACTGTAAATATAAAACATCTTATAACTCTGTAAATGTGTCACCAGAACAGTTTATAATATACTGTAATAATCTCTGGTCAAATGCCTACCTGTCAGCAAAATAAGCACCCTTTGAAACAGCACAGGTAACTGATGAGAAAATTATTAACATTCTGAGAGAAACGAAAATTAATGCTGTGGAAAACAATACAGTCAAACCCTAAAAAATTTTGACCACCACCTGGAAAAAATGCTGTCAGAGAAATGCTTATTTTTGTTTTAAGAAGCCCCACATGTGTATCTGACATACTGCTTACAAGCTCTCTGCCACTCACCTCCCTAGGCTATTGGCATGGTGGTAGCATCCGACAGAAGGGAAGGTTTGATATTTGTACATATGAACCCATAATGGCTGGCCTGTAGTGACACGCTTGGAAGTTGTGTGCTGGGGTGGGTGGTGTCTGGGAATACATCGTTGTTGTCCGACTGCTACCACCAAACTAGGCTTGGCTGGGGGATGCTCTTCACTCTTTAAAAATTAGCAACTAAATTCTCTTCTAGTTAGTCTGATGGTAAATTAACCACAAATATTTTAAATGTTGAAATGAAATAAAGAAATTTATCTTGATTTTTTGGGGGTATTTATCTTTAGGATTATGTTGGCATGGACTTTGATAAAAAGAAAATTCTACATATTCTTTCCTTAATAATTCTCCTTCTAACCTCTAATTAATTTTGCACATTCTGTGAGATGAACTTTCACCTTCCAGAAAAGCCATTTCCTCTGATTTGTATCAATTGTTCATTTGCTGCTCCTTTTTGGAATTTCTCACTCCTGATTCATGAATCCATTGAAAGACTTTCCTTTGAAAAGTTGCCCCCACTGCTGTGTCAATTATTTTCCAATGTTGTTGCTGGCAAGTAGAACTTGTGACTCTCCTGAGCAATTAACCTGGCAGTTATCAATAGCAAACACTGAGTACTGTAACAAAAAGCCACTGAGTTGGGAACTCTAAGGCAATGGATTGTACAATACAGCTAATGGAAAATGTAATTGTAAAATGGTTAGCCCATCTGACTTCTCTGAACCCTTGGCAGGTGACACACTTAAGTAATGGGTTTAGAGAGCTCAATCTCCTGCCTTCCCATGTTTTGGGTGCAGTGGAAAAGCAGTAATGCCTACATACTTATAGGTATGCAGATATATTTAAACAGTGAATGGCAAGCAGGCTGTAACACCATTTGGTATGTCTGGGTTTCTTTACAATGTGTGGATCAGTGAGTGGAAACAGGAGTCTTTTAAATCAAAATCAAACTTGGACAATAAATCACAGTTATTTTACAGAAATCCTTACATGGATAGAAATATACTTGTGCTCAAACATGCCCTGCTTGGATCTCAGTGCTGCATTTCATGTAATCAGGCTCATTGTTTTCCTAGAGAGTTCTCACCACCGTGCCCGGCCAGCCTGTGCTTTTCTCTGTGAGCTTGCCTGGAACATGACATGCCTGAGCTGCTCCAGACACAGGGCAGGCAATGCTTACACACGACTTTATGTACTCACCCTACAGGAGATGGTCCTACGAGTGTTCAATGCCACAATTCAACATCTGCCTAAGCCACATCACTGTGCACATACATCCATCTCTGATTACATTTTTGGAAACAATTGTTTCTTGCTTCCCTCTTCCTCCCACCCCAGTGTGACTTCTCTGAAATCAGCTGGTTTACTCTGACTCACCAAGCTCTGTGCCTGGGCTGGGCAAGGTAGGTGCTGCACTGAAGAAGGGAACTGGACCCTAAACCAGTGAACTCAGTAATAAAGCATACAGAGAATTTACATCTGAGCTGCTGTGTGTGCCACATCACTCTCTACAGTAGGTCACGTTTCATATCTTTTAATTGATAGGAAACTCTTTTGGTACATAATAAAAACTTACTTTGTAATTCAATGTGAATACTTGGTACACTTGGCAATTGTTTTCTACTATCTATCCTATTGAAGAATGGTTAATTATCTGATTTAACACCAATTCCTTATGATGGCAGTTGACAGGGACATGTACTGGATATCTGAGACTGGTCCAGGATTCTGATATTGTCCATCATCTCAAAACGTGATCTGACTTGGTGGATGCTAAAGAACTCCTGAAGGTTATTATAACTTGTATAAGGAACAGACAGGCCTGCATTTAGTACTGTGAAGTGTAACAGCACTGAAGTTATACATTAGCTCTATGAAATTGAAGTGTTCTTGCATATTAAATTAATACCAGTTAATAGGGAATTAGTGCCACCTAATGTAAAAACGTAACCCAAGGTCTCTGAAAGTATAAAGGAAAGCTTTCTCATCTTCTCTCTTCCATTTGTAATAAACATTAGTGAAATAAAAATAAGCATGGATTATGGAGCTGTTAAATATTATATATTCTTATGCTATTAAATATCATCTATTCCTATTATATGAACTTTACCTTTGATTATCAACAAATATTCTGTTTTATTCTGAGAAATTAGCCATTTCATAATGCTCTAAAGGATTAATTGCAGTAATGAAATGCTTCCCTGTCACAGTCTTGTGTAAACTATGGTTATTTTGGCTCCACTTCTGCAAACATGCATGCAGGTTCTTAATTGCACTCAGATGAGGAGAATTAAGTGCATGTATAAATATTAATGTGAGCAAGAAGCAAGATCTTATGTGTATCCCCTTCTCCTTTTACTAAAGACACAAGTCCAAATTTCAAAGATGACTCCACGTTCCCAATAATTATCTATCTGGTATCTTCTATCTGAATTGAATTTGCCAAAAGAAAGAGCAAAGAGAAAAGAATCATTAATTTTTAAAAAAACAAAAAGTTGCCATTTCACCCAGAACCCTTTTCCCTTTCTGACATCCCAAACTTCTTCCACGATGCCTGCCAGCATCCTCCACTTCTCAGTTGCTCAAGGGGACTGAGGTGTACAGCAATGCTTGAACACTGAACACTTAACCCCAGCCTGTGCTACTGCGAGTCCCACTCAGGACAGTGCTGCCAGTGACAGCGGAGAAGACAAAACTTTGTTCAGCATCTAGACTAAAATGTCTGTACTAGGAAGATACAACACACAAAGCTCTATAGCTTCAGTGTATAACAAAAATATAATTGGCATGAGGATGAGTCTGCTTGCTGAGATGTGGTCACGTGAGTCACCCCCTGCCAAAGATGATTTGATGTTAGCATGGTGGCTTTTATAAAGATACAGGCACATATCACAGTATGTAGAGTGATCTAAGAAAGAGCAGTGAGCAGACTAGGGCTCGAGACACGAAGCTCCTGCTATAGGCCTATTTAAAGATTTTGCTGAGAAAGCTTTGTTTTATCTTTTCAACTAATTTTAATGCCAACATATGCCGAAGCACTATTAGTACCTGTGATATTTTAGAAATAATGGTTGCTGTAGACACTGCTAGTGTTAATCACAATAGGCCTTCAAATGTTTGAACTGGGGTGCTTCTAGCTATTTATGGAGACGTGGATACTGGTAAATACTTTGTTTTGTTGGTTTTATAAAGAAGTATATCAGTGCATGGCACCTGGAAAAGAGTCAGAATGAAGTATCAGTAAATGATATTACTGGAGTTTTGAAAATATTTAGATCATAATGCTATAAGCACTTCCAGGTGGTCAGAAAAGCAACTACATTGGTTTTGTTGCATGATCGATAACACGTCATAAATGAGGTGAGGAAAAATTACCCAATCTCAGCTTTTCTGCTTTATTCATTAATAATGGCAACTGTCCAATTAAAACTGACCACACAACTTCAAGAGAATTAGAGTCAAAAACCCCAGCATCTCTATTTATAGTGTGAATTTGGTGAGGGTCACCATTTGGTTACGCTAACATTTATAGTAAATTACTTAATTTTTCTTAAAATGAAACCTGAAATTTATAAAAAATTTTAAATCCATTAAATCTTAAATAAAACAACCTACAACTTGACTCAGTGAAATTGACTTTGCGACCCATTAGAAAGACAGCTGTAATTCTGTGACATAAACAATGAATATTGTGAGGGCTTTTACAATATATTTCAGCACAGTCCAAAGGTTTTAACCAAAATACAATACTTAGGGAGAAATGCAGCTAGGTGAGGTGTTTAGTCTCTGACAATATGGAATGACTAGTGTTAAAAAAACTTTTAATAAATAAATACATACATTCCCATCCCCACCAAAATAATTTTTAAAATGTAGTATCCTTAAGTGATAGTTCATAATAGAAAATTCAAAATCCAATTGAAAAAGAAATTATTTGTGTCATGCATGCATGTATTTTTATTACAATTCCAATTTAGCTTCTATTTTTGTTGCCACAATGTCAAGGATAAACATGTTTGTAGCTGCCTTTATATCAGGTTATATATTTAAAGCATAAAATTGTCACTATCAGGATTACTACTTATTCTGATGCGCAGAGAATACATTCTGGAACAAATTACATAAAGTTGGACACTGACTTTTGAGATAGTTGCATGAGTCTAATTGTAAAAGGTTTGCCTATTTCAGAGAGTGTTTGGTAGACACAAATGGAGAGCTGAGGTACTTCTGCTGAGCTAAGCTGGGCTGTAATGTTGAAACTATCTTCCAGGTGCTAAATGGCAACATGATTCTCCCTAAAATTTGTCATTTCCTCTTTCTGAAACACACAATCTCATGCTGATGCAAGGAGAGCCACAGTGCCTGCCCTTCAGCCACACGGTCCTTGGGTCAAGCCCAGGCTCCCCAGGCAGTCTGGCTCCATGCTTTTATTTCTCTAGCTCATCTAGCTTTAATTGCAGATGGCTCTATATCTCTCCCCCAGCATGCAAAGGTGAAACCAATCCTGCTGGGCTGAGGAAAGGAGAGCACAATTCTTATTAGGCTTAATTCAAAGCTTTGATGTGGTGCCTCCATATGAGAGGCCCTTGACACGCAGCTCCTTGCAACGGGCGCTGTGCAAACAATTTGCAGATACAGGCACCTCATTCTTAAAAACAGCTGAGCAGTATCAAGGAGTCCCCAATGGGCACTACAGGAGCAGCCAGCTATCGGACACTGCACCAAGTAAATGAACACTATGGATCTTACTTTTGTATGTGGAGAGGGCTGAATACCTCTGTATATAAGTTGGATTAGTCCAGGACTCGTTACAAGAAGTCCAGCTCCTTGTGACTGTAGCCTCTCCTCTTCCTAACCTCATGCCCAAACTGCCCTTCTCACAATGGTCTCTTCAACTATGCCAAAGTTTCATGGGCCAAAGTATTTCATGTAAAAACAATTGGCTTTCCAGAAGTGTAACCCATTCCAAGGCAAAACCCCATCATATGATCATTTATCATATCAAGCCATTTAAATAGGGGTGCCCAAATGGTCCTCCTCTTGGTCAGGTGTCCTGGATAGCAGCAGCTGCTAGGATGCCAAATCGGACAGAGAGTCCTTGAGGACAGGGATCCAACAGAGGAATGTCAGGGACCTGTATAATCCCTCCTTTTGGTCAGATGGCCTGAAAAACAACAGCTGTAAAGCTAGAGAAGTGAGCATAAACCAGCTCACTTTAACACCCAAAGTCTGCCTGAGAGAGTGTTTGCCCAAAATGGATGGACTAACTGAGGAAGACGCCCATCAACTGGATTAAACTGTAACTGGGAATTACAAAAAGACTTTGGAAAAAGGAGGATCCAGCTTGAAAAGGAGTGATAAAGTGACATGAAGCATCTTTGGGGCCGGGTGCCCAGGGAGGGCAGGGGGCTGCCTGCAGCAATCACAGATGGGACACAGGGGCTTGTGTGACCATGGGTGCCGTGTCTTTGAGGTGGCACCTTTGGTGTGAGGCATCTGTAAGTGCAAATTAACATTTTGCACGTGTCTAGTGTTGTGATGAATCTCTTCTGTTGCTGATATTGATCCTGAATGTGTAGGTCACAGATTGCCAGTTATTTATATGCTGTTAATAAATCAATAAACTGCTCGATCTTGATTTGATTTAAACCACCTGAACTTGAGGAGGTTTTCCCTGTAACAATTGTGTATTTCACTGGGATGTTTGGGGTTTTGATAACTTCTACTCCCATGTAAAAGACATCTTTTTTCTTTCCTGTAGTTTCGTCCCCTTCCCCTGCCCCAAATTTATGTATTTGTTAAAGATGTCTGAAAATTAGCTTCTAGGCTCTAGAGGAATCTGGAAGGGTTTTTTTCTATTTTCCCCATACCATCATTTTGTGGGTGAATTAAATACAGAGAGAAGGAATGGCCAAATAGCCTTCTTACTAAGATAATATATATGATTGTATATATAATTTATATTCACCAGGTCCTATAAAAAGGGAGGAAGACTTGACAACATGCTGAGTGCTGGAATGTGGAAAATAAACAATCAAAAATATCCACCTATGAAAGCCCAGGAGTGAAGACTTCTGCATGATCCTGTACCCTTCCCTGAGTACATTTAAATTCAATTAGCACACTGAGGCATATTCCAGAGTCTTTAGTTCAGCTGTGACTTCTAAGGTGAAAAAAACAGAACAAAACTCCTTTCTAAGGGAATTTATTTTTAAGTCTCAGGGTCTCTATTGCATTTTAGAGATCAGAGGGTGCAGAAAGTCACTGCAGTTTTGCTCACTTGAGATTTCTTGCTGCAGCAAAGAAAATGAATGCCTTTCCCTAAGCAGGCTGGTTTGTCTGTTTTCTAAGCCATTTCTTTGAACTGCCTTCCATTAAAAAGAAAAGAGCATTTTACTGTATTAGATTTACTGGAAGAATCGCATTAAGCCACAAAATAGTTCTTCTCAATGCTCCTGTGATCAAACTGTGTGCAATGAGTAAAACTGGTCCCTGCATAGGGCAGCAGTGCAAGGCTTATTTGAGCCTCAATTATGCTTTCAGAAGAGTGCATTGGCACTATGAAGGCAAATTTGCCCACAGATGCATTGCACTCAGTACAATCCACTTGTCACTACGTGGCTAGCTTTATCTAAGGTTTCCAAGCTTGCTTTTGTTTGCCAGCCAAAAACTTCATAAATAAATTTCTTCTTGAGATTTTTCTGGGATTTTATATTTCTGAAGACATACTTATGTAATGTGTTACAGTCTGCCAAATAATCCACGTTATTACTGTTTTATAATCAAATTTCTGCATTGCTGTCATTCAAAATGTCCTGGTTTGGGAGTACCAGGATAAGAATGTTCTGTATGAACCTGAGATGGCCCAGGCACCCCTTGGCTGCTGCCACCTGTGCCTGTGGCCATTGCAATGGAGGGACAGCTGTGCCTGTGGTGGTGGGGAGAGCATGGGGCAGGTGACCCCAATGGGTCAATCACAGTGCTCCTGCCCATGGAGCTCAGTATAAAATGGCTGCTCTGGTTGCTCAGGCTGTTGTACTGGCAGTACTGGGCTTGCCTCTTGTTGTTGTTCCATATGCTGTTGGTGTTTCTATGTCCTGGTTTCTTGCTGAAAAACATCATGCAGAGAGTCAAGTCATCTTCTACTGTCTCCTTGAGTAGAACCAATGCAGCTGCTCTGAGGTTTTTGTGAGCTACTGCCAGAGACACCTGCTCCCAGGTATGTTCATCGGCTGCCGGGTCTGGTTTGGGACTTTCTGGTCTGGACATAATTATTACCCAGGAAGTGTGGGCCTCATATTTGTATTTTCATTTATATATATCAATATATTTCTTTATATATAAGTCACCATCTTTTTTTTATTGTTATTTTCTGTTTATTAAAACTATTCTATTTTTTTCCAATCTCAGTATCTCTCCCTCATTCCCCTGTTATCTTGCCCTAGGAAGGTTGTGGGGGGATAACAGAGAGTATCTGTCATACAGTTATTGGCCAAACCTGTGACATGAAATCTCTGTTTCTGGACAGCCACAAGCATCATATGTTCAAGGGAGGGGGATTCTCACGTGGTTTATGCATGCTCTGATATTAAGGGGTGGTTGCTTTTGCAGGAAAAAAGTCCTGTTGTTTTATACTGAGTAGTGGTAAAAGTACAGCTGTCTTTAGAGACAAAAGATGCCAATACTTTAAAGCTCAAGAAAAAAAAATTAAATTGAATTGTCTACTATGTTTAGAGCATTGCACAAGTTGTCCTGCTTTGCAGCAGGGTGACTGAGAGAGGTTTGTCAACTCCTGGTTAATGGGTACTGGTGAAAATGGACAAACTGAGCAATCTTCAAGAGATATAGTGGGAATTGTATTTGTGCTCCTTTCAATTGCTAATGACAAGGTTGTACTGATAAAGGGAAAATAATGAAAGCAAACTAAAAGGTAAGAAGAGCTGATGCTATGCCTTTTTTCTGACCTCACTGCATGGCTAGACACTGTGAGATAAATCAGTTGCAGTGAATGAGCACAATTTCCTGCAGCTGCAGCCTCAAGGTACAGAGCTGGGGCACTCCTGTCCAAACCAGCCTGCTGTTGGTCACCAAACACAGCATGCGATGCCCTCAACTGGGCCAGCACAGTACTTCTGGGGACCACTTAGTGAACCACAATCAGAGAGCCTTTCTGTCTTAAGAAAACTGGGGTTTTGTTAATTCAAGTCTTTATTTGCATACAACTAGTCAAGGTGTACCATAAAACTGAAAGGATCCCACTTACTTTGAAAGTGTTATAGTGATAAACACACTGCTTTTCAAAAGTCCTCTTGTCTTAATACTGAAGCAGCATCCTGTATCTCAAATCTTGAACAACAATTTTGTATGTATTGTTGGATTTATATAGTTGCATAATACAGCAAGAGCTGATAGGGTCTGCATTTTTAATTTCCTTAATGTAAAAATCATGTTTGTCTATTAAATGCATACACCAAAACAACAGAAAGAAACACTAAATCGTATTAGTCAGAACTGTCATTCTTTAGGACTTCCTTTCAGGGCCTGGACTTTTGCATGTAGCTTTCTGGTCATACATGCTTTAGTAAAAAGGAGGTGTGTAGGCCATGTGTTACCAGTACAAGCAACGTAGCTTATGTTTACATCCCATGTTTCCCATGAATAAAAACATGCCGTGTCTTCATTTCATTGCAAAATAAGGTAAGCTTTCTTTTCCCTTGCAGTGATTTTTATTTCAGTCTGCAGGAAGGTGTATTATGTCTTTTTTGACAGCAGTAAAATCGAGTCAAATACTTGATTCCAATATGGATGTCTTTCTTTATATAATATAAAGAATTAGGTAGAGAGCTGATTGTAGCAGATTTATTTGTCACAGCAATATCTTTAAAGGCATACCTCACAGTGTGATTCTTTTCTATTAAATTAGTTATTTGTCCTCCACAGTATAATCTTTTCAGGGAGATATCTGACGTAGTATGAATGCAAATGCAAATCTAGAGAAATAAAACACATAGGAGAACCAATGTAGTCATGTTCCATTTCTATTAGTTCTTTTGTCTGTTAACCTCAAATTTGTTTCAGTCAGTATCAGATACAAATACTGTCATTCTTACACTTTATTATGTTGCTAAATAGATTTTTTTTCCTGGAACTGAATTTTGTTTGTTGCTGGAAAACAGCATAAATTCAAAGAGGGTTTGGAAAAATTGTTTTGTGGTAACTACCTGTATTCATACTTTGACCTTGTCACACCATAGCCAACTCGTGTTCCTGTGTTACTGAGAACAAAGTGGGTATTGAGAGCATCACCACTGATTTATAGGTTAAGCCTAAATGATTTCCAGGCAATGTCCTAAAGTTATGAGAGCTGCTATTCATACTACATGACAAAACAAAGGGGGTTTAAGAAAGGAGGCTGAAGAAAGATACTGCTGCTTTAAGCATTATTGGAGTTGTTTAAGTCCCAAATCAGGAAAACACTGAAGACTCTGCTTTATATCAATCCTGCCTTGTAAATACAAACCAAAACACTTGGGTGAATCCAAGCCTCAAAGCATCCTTTCTGGAGCTGATTCACTACTCTTATAGATACAGTTGCTCTTAGGGGTAAAACTGAATAGAGAAATGAGGCTGTATTGTAAGAAGCACAACTTATTTAGCCATCCTGGTGCAAAGCAACACTGACTCAAGCAGACATATTTAGTCCATGTACATTTGATGCTGTTTCCTGGCTGATTTCAGCCATGCTATTATTGGAGGATGTATCATTCTAAACAGCCATTCTTATACAAGTAAGTGCATACATACATATGCGTAGTGGAGAAAAGGCACCCTGAGGGGCTAAATCAAAATTTGTGGTCTTAGTACCATATAGCAGAGGAAGAAGTTTACTAGAGGAGCTTTGCTCTTTGAGGAAGTTTGTTCCTTTATTGCTGTAGGTCTCGCAGACCAAACAATCTGCACAGAACAACAGTAAGTGCTGAAAAATTGCTACATATAAAAGAGAATATTATGTTGTCATTTTGTGAAAAATCTGGCTTTTAACTTGCAGAACACAATGAGGATCTAGGAGTGTGTAATGTTGCAAAATTGAGTTAAAATCTAATCCTGCTCCTATTACAAGCAACGGGTTTCTACCTCATGACTTAATAGTGATTTGGAGAAGACGTGATTAAAACTTGGAGCTCTCTGGTTCAAATTGACCTTGGCATCTTGATAACTGCAAATCAGATTCTTTGATCAGCCCCTTTTATTTTTTTCATTTTTGAAAAGAGCAGTAGCTTAAGCAACCACAACATACCTGTATCATTTTCAGAGCAGTGTTAGCCTTTGCAAAGCTTGCATTCACAAGCTTCAAGAAAAAGGGGAATATGTGTCTAAAATGTGATCTGCCTGTTGGAGCCCCAATTAAAGGACCCTCCAGTACCACCTTAAAAATATTTTCTCTCTAACAAAGAAACAAACAAATGAAAAACTGAAATGGCAAACTCTTAAGAGATAGTAATTGCACGCCCTTTGCTTTCTTCAAAGCACTTGTAGACACCATATTACAAAAGCAGACCAGAGAATCAAAAAAGGGAAACTGGTGTAAAAGAGACAGCTTTTGCAAATTTTGTTCTGGAAAGCTCTGAACAACTAGGAGCTGCTGTTTCACAATGGTGGCCTGTGAAAGAACCATAGCTGAGTATCCACACCACTATGACCTACAGCCATTAAACCAAGATACAGCTGAAGGAATTATTCTCATGTTCCAAGCAAATTGTTCTCAGATTACTAGATGCTCAGCTGTGATTTTATAATTAGCAATTATTTTGTGTTAAGTGAGGTTATTTCCAGGAAATAGTAGCATTGATGGATCGTCTATACTCTGGGAGCATGAACTTTGGCTGTAAACATGGTAACCCTGGAACCAGACCTCTGACAACAGAAACTGCTGGGCGGACAAGGGAGTGGAATGTGAAAAAGCAATACATAAGTGATAGTGTCAGGATGCAAAGGGCCTGCTTATTACCAGGATGGAGGTATCAGCCTCCACCTGAGCAAGAGATGCATCTCTGCACCCAGACTCTGGCTCACCCTGGACTTGAAGGGAACGCAACAACCCCTTCAAAAAAGTCATTGTCAAGGATGACTCCTGCTCCTGATCCTTTCCACTCTCCTGTTTAAACACATGCAACAGGAAGAGCAGGGCTGTGATTCTCACTCCTCAGATGCAGCGTATAAAGTTTGAACCATTCACTGAAAAATGGAGCTATTTTATGTTGAATTCAACAAATTGTCATGGCATGCATTGCAGCAGCTGCAGTGTCGCTCCTCCAGTGTCCTTATATTCACTACAGACTTACACTTGCAAAGTTTGGCCCCATCAGCAGAATGAGCAGTGAGCATTTTCCCAGGAACAATAACTTTTTTATCAGGTCAGAACAGAGGGCTGGACCCGCTTTTTGGCAGATTTGTTAGATATCTTTCAGTGGTGATCAGTGCTTCCATCCAACTTCTCGGCTTCCTGCTGTGAATTCATCCTGGGTTTGCTGGATTAGTCTTGGCCTGGGAAGTGTGATGTGATCAACAGTCTTTAACACATGTGTGCAAACTAAGCAGGTAAATTGCAGCCCACAAATTAGGAGCTAATTCAATATTCCTCTATCTTCTTTGCACATATTAATCTAACATGAGGAGAACACAACCAACCATCAAAGGCACTAAGAAGAGGATGTATTGCTTTACTCACTCTGCTATTAATTTTGATTTTTTTATTTTGGTACTTATGCATCTACTAACAATTAATAGCCAATTCTGTTATATTTCATTATATCATCCTGTTTTTAATATTGAAGAACAGGCAGCAGAATGAAACCCTGTCAGTGAAGGTCTGTATTATGCAGACTATTACCATGTCAAAAGCTACTTTTCCTTGACCACTGTTTAATGTTGCACTGTAGTAGTAATAACTACTTGCTGTGGCAGTTTTCCATTAATTGATACAAAGTAAGTGATGTGAAAATTGGGCAGTATTAATCCTGTTTTACTCCACATGTAATTGTTGTAGACAGGCATCCTTCCCTTCTGTCTCCTAAATTTTAATGCATGTTACACTGTGTGTAATTAAATACATGCAGAAGGCAAATGTCTTTGAGACTTCCGAGCCTTGTTTACTTAATTTTAAAATGTTTTATGGTGGAATAAAAATTTACAATACTCCAGCCTACAAAAAATGTAATCTGTTGTAAAATATCTCTCTAATTGAATTTGCAGTTCCCAATGACTTTCAACATATTACATGCCCCTGTCACAATGGCACTGGTGATAATATGAAACTGGGGTGAACGTGACAGAGATGCCAACCTTTATGCTACTCCTTGTACTGGACACTCCTCTAATATGTATTTGGGACATGTTTTACTACCGGCATATCCTACTCAACCGCACTTGCTCTGGATATGGCCAGTAAAGTGTTATAGATACTTTATTTTCTTACTCTAACTTCTCCTGAGATAATCTTGGCAGTGTGAATTTGCATTCAAGCCTGACATGATGCAGAAATAAGATGAAAATAAAACTCTCTCTCCTACTCATCATGTTAGTCATCTTTGATTTAAAGAGAGCTCAAAGCAGGTAGAAGATTACTTGATGCTTGGCAAACACGTGAGTACTCGGAGCATACAGAAGGGAGACACTACTTAATTAAAACAATAATTTGTTTTAAAGTTTTGGGACAAACCCATGGGGCATTGTGTCCATACTGCATCTGATTTATGTGATAAACACAGATCTGTTTTTATGTATACTAGAAAAAAAATATAAACTAAAGACTTTCACAAAAATTACTAAATTTTGTACAATTATCCGCTGTTGGTCTGAGTTTGCAATAGTGGTAAGATGGTGGTTTTCTTCATGAACTATGCTTTTTTAAAACTTTTATTTATTTTTTCAGTTTGATTTGGTGGTTGCTTGGTTTGGTTTCTTTTTTTTAAGAGAAACAGGGAAACAAGCTTCTTTAAACCTTCTCTTAAGTAGATCACTAGAATGCTATTTCTATCTGTGTATAATGCACCTTTAAGTATGAGCCCTGAAATGAATAAGTTTCAGATATAGTGAGTACAATGAAGATTTGACTTTAAACTTTAATAATTTTTTGCATCATTTGATTGGGATAAATGCAAAAAAAAAAGTCCTATAATGAAGGGATTTTTTCCACATGCTAAATGGCAAATTTCTGAGTCAAATAACTGCCATTGTAATAGGAGAATTGAACTAGTGGGCTGATAGCTCTGTACGTTATTTGCAATTCAGGGAAGCATGAAATTTAGTCATGCATTGTGCTTGGTCACCAACATATTGCTGTGCTGACATTTGAACATGACTGCATTGCTTTCCTCTCTCCATTGCATATTAGAAGTTTGGAAATAAAACCACAGAGTTATTCTGAGGCAGGTCTGGCAGTAGACTGACACTGCCTGTGTCTGCAGTAGCCTGTTGCATTGCTGCCTGTCAGTGCCCCTGGCACCAAAACCCCATCCTTCTGAATTATCCAGCCTTTGGAAAAACTTTGGACTGATCAAAAGATGTGCCAGTTGTTATGGTAAGATGAAGGTTTTGGGAGCACCTTGTCTTCAGAGTGTTCTTTAGACTGCCTCCAGAAATCACCTGGAAGATCCACATTACAGAGTGCTTCCAGGTTATGAACTCCCATCACTTTACGTGGCCTGTAAGTTTGTTGGGACAGATGGTCCCATTCCATAGGTCTGCCCCATGGTAATTTAACACAGCCCAGATGAATGTTAATGGGGCATTTCCAGGAGGCTTTGCCAAACCTTGTGAGGTAAAACATTCCACCTTATGTGTGGAGTGGATGCAATCTGGCATTTTTGACAACCCAACCTGCAACATGGATGCAGCCAAGGATGCCCTGTCTGGGATGGTCTTACAGATCCAACCTAACAGAGCAGCAATGTCATGACAACTGAAAAGCTGTCCCACAGCTCTCTTTATTTCTCAAAACAGGAATATATAGCAAACAGCAAACCAGTTTTTATGTTACTAGGAATGTGGATTCATGTTTCAAGCACCTTCTCCAGAGCCATTTCCAATGTCTGTTTATTGATTAATTGTGTCAGTACAAGTGTGGTTTGTAACAGCACAAGAACTGAACAATTCTCACTGCTGTACTGGCCCCCCATTATGGATTCACCTGTTCATTGTGCCCTAGTGGAGGCCGTGAGACTGCACAGCATGATCACAGCACCTGATAGAAGACAATGTGATAAGTGTTCAAAATACCTTCACCCTGTTCTGCTAAGTCTACTGATACCTCTATGACTTCATCCCAGAGTTTTACAGCACCCGTCACCCATTGTTTGGTACAGTATTATCCCTGTAACATCTTAAAGTTTTCCTCCTTGCTTAAATTTTTGATAATGACACCAGGAGGTGAGGCATGCCATAGCACACAAATACAGCAGAGGTCATCTCAGAAAGGGTAAACCTGGCACCTGGGAAATTAATGCAGAGTCAAAACTGCTATTTTGTATGCACATTTAGGTGCTTAATTCACATAATTTGATTTTTCCTTTTAGGAAGCAATCCTATTGGCAAAAATAGACAGTGATGGCAGTGGGAGCCATGTCTTTCAGAGAGGCACCTCCAAAGAGGTCTTGGAGAGAGGGGCAGGGCAATTACTTACAATGTCTCTTAAACATGCCATACCTTGTGTCAGTGGTCCTGGCCCATTAACTGTGCTTTTTCTTTTCTTGCTCTAGTGGGTGAGGTTGCTATGCAGTAAGCACTCTGAACTGAAAAAAACCCACAAAAAACAGCTACCCTGAAAGCTTAGTTGTTTTAACTAAATGCATAGAGTATGGGCATCTAAAAAAATCCAAATGCATGGAATGTTTCTGGCATGTGATTACTAGCATACCAGAGTACCAAGGAGATGTAGAATAACATACAAAAAGATCCAACTTTTTATAACTATATATTTAAAAGAAATTTAAAATGTGAACTAATTTAAATTGCAGAAAGACTATTAAAATTGTTTATTTTACATACAATACTGGTATCCACTGTAGTAAAAATTTGGAAATGCACAGTGAATGATAGCTCTTGTTACTGGTGTTGTGCAATTTTATCATTCCTATAATCTTGATTAATCTAGAGTATGTGGCAAAAGCTTTGCAAGATAAAAATCAGACTTTTTTTCCCCTGCTCCTTGCCTAATGTAAGGCAAATTTTAGACCAGTATGAAATGGCAGTATTGAAACCTAAGCTAAAAGATTCTACTTACAGAGCCATCTCTTCTTTCTGTGAGTGCGTTTTCATCTTTGATATTCTGGGAAATAATTGAACCTTTATTAAAAAATCCCAAACCAATCTAAAATAATAAATACCTTCTCCTATCTCCCTCTTTCTTCTCACGTCAAATATCATAGCTCACAGGATGCAATGATCTTATCTGAGATGGAGTTTGGAGAACTTAGATATACATCTATTATTTGGAATACAAAAAAGCTGAATTATTTGCCAGAGTGGGTGAAAATCATAAGTTTTAAAAACTGAGCATAGAATTGCTTATGTCCTTGGGAACATCCTGAAGTGTCACATTTTGAATTTTAGAAGTAAAATTTTAATACAAGTTCCTATTGCATGAATAAGTTTTCTCTTAGTAGAACTTACTGAAGCATCTTTGTGCCTGCCCTAAGCCTTCGCCACTTATTTTCTCTTGAATAACTTTCTTACTGTTGATTTTTTTTTTAAGATTTGTTTGGATTTCATGCTAAAGGGAATGCTTTTAGAGATAAGTAGTCTAATGTACTCTGTAAAGTGCCAGACGAGTTTCTTTCAAGACACTTTCTGTTGCAAATAAAATATTCTCCAGCATGATTTGAAGGGTGACTTAAAAACAGACATAGCATTAAACGCTGCAGTCAGTTCAGAGCTTCAACACAGGCTTCAGCAGTAACCAGGTGAGTGTATTTGGGAGTAGCATAAGAGAAAACATATGTTCCTTGCAGTTCAAGCATCGCTTTGTGTGTAGGATCTGTTACAATGAGGGTGTCTTATGTGCTACAAAACATCCTGAGCAAGACTGAAAGTGATATTTTGTATGTTTGGTATTGGCCCTACCCCCAAATGTAAGCATCACCCTGAAAGAACAGAAATTGAAATCACAGATCAAATGTTTAAAACCTGTCACAGCTTGCCAGTAATTATGCAGTGCAAAGCTTGCTAATACTAGAAATGTATATATTTAAGGTGGGCTTTCAGTTTGAGTGAGATGAAGATGCAAGAGCAAGTGCAGAGTTTTGCATCTGGGGAAGAACAACACCATGCACCAGTACAGGCTGGGGGCTGACCAGCTGGAGAGCAGTGTAGGAGAAAGGGACCTGGG
>VZRW01001189.1:904-25547 GCA_013398125.1 Aegotheles bennettii | reverse complement strand
GCTGGAGACATTCAAACCCCGCCTGGATGCGTTCCTGTGTGATGGACTGTAGGTGAACCTGCTCTGGCAGGGGGGTTGGACTTAGATGATCCTTCGAGGTCCCTTCTAACCCTAGAATTCTGTGATTCTGTGATTCTGAGATGTTACCAATATGGCACTGGAAAAGAATGGAACAGTCCCATATATCATTGTCAAGGTTCTAATAGGAAAATAAAGTTGTTCAAACTTGGAAAAACCTAAGTAGACAGAGGTCTATGACAATTGCAGTAAAAATACTATGGAAAAAAATCTCAAAGAATGCCATCAACCATAATTAAAGTAGCAACCTGGTTTGGCAAATAACTGTGAAAAACTGTGTGAGTTTGTACTTGTCAGCTACTTGGATGTTCTGCATTTTTATCTTGTTTGTTAATGATGTAGTGTAGATTCTAACAGAATGCTTTTGAAAGACATTTCAGAAATTACTAAAGTGGATGTCTTATGACAGTTTCCACCAAAGTTTCAGTAATTTAACTTCCATGCATATGCCATGTCAGTGCTGTTACTTTTTGTTCTTAATGTAGAAATGAGTCATTTCAGATTGCTTAGGCAGTGGAGAAGTCTTGAAAATGAGAAAGAAAAGACAGCATCCTCAAACTCTGAAGTATCAAGATAGTATAAATAAAGTTAAATAAAATGACCTAAATTATTTTTTGGCATTCCAAGTACAAATGTCTTCGCTGGCACTTACAATTAACTTTGTCATATATTTCTGTTAAGTGGTTCAATAGCAGCCATGAAGAAAGAGCTTAAAAAATATGATGATGGACCCCAAAGTCTTTTTCCAACTATGTCAATAATCTGATTTAAAGGAAAATAATCCTGTTTCACTAGCAGTCTTTCTCTTGTATCTCCCCAGCCGTCATGGCTCTGAAAAATTTGCAATGATTTTAAAGAGTTTTGTTCCCACAAGGTGTTTTTGTTTTTTGTTTGGGTTTTTTTGCATAAAATACTTGAAACAAAAATTTATGGAAGAAATAAAACTTGGCTCAAGTTAAATCAGCCTCTAAAAGTAAGGAACATACATAACATACATCTACTAATTACTGAAGACTATCTTAACAGTAATATTACTATTATTTTAAATATAAATTATGAAATAATTTCTAACCCCAGAAAAATAAACACTGAAATTTCATGTGTTTACATACGATTCATATATAAATTCATATATTCATGTGTATTTACAAGTATTTATATGTTTGTGCATACATAATATTTATATAGAGCTTGCATATGCTTTTAGTGCCAGACCTGCAAATACTTTATGCACGTACTTGAATATGCATCCAAACAAATGCTGAGATCATGTATGCATCATTAAGTACATCTAAGGACATAACCTTATCATACAACCTTTTTGAGTTAAAATACTTACCATGAGACAATAGGAACATGGTGTGATGACAATGACATTGGAAGTTAATTGTGTTTACGTAAGTATTAATGACATGGCTCAAAGATCCTGTAAAGGGAGCTCCATAAATTGGATGTTGCACATGTTATCCTTGTAACCTTGCCCCTAATTTGCTACTACTGAGAAAAACATGAGGGTTCAAATCGTGTTCATTACTGAAGTGGCTTTAATACAAATGAGGACTAGGTCTTTGAAGTATCTCTTATAACATTTTTCTGAAAGGGAGAAAACAGTAATTGGTTGGAGGGCACTCTAATAAAATCCCAAATATAAGAAAAAATAAAAAATTCAGTCCAGAGACAGTATGTTGCCTCGGGTTCTATAAATTACTCTTTTTGGGGGATTCCCATGCAAAATACAATAATTATGGGAAAATAGTAATGCTCAATAAACCTAGTAGTGCTGATCTAATTCCCTATTCACTTCCCCTGACGAAAAGAAAAAAATCCCAAAGAGCTAAAAAAACCTCTTTGCTACTCTATTTTCTGTGCTTCAGCTATTGATTCCTACATCCTCTATCTCCCTTATGCCCTTGTGGATCCTAAACTTATTATGTGTGAGCCTACTAAGAGTCAGTGAAGCAGAGAAATTCTTCTTATTCCTCCACCATGAGAGGGCCTCAAACACTATTCCAAAAGCTCAGTATATCTTTTGTGTCATCCCTTACATATGACCCACAAGAAAATCCAGAGCCCTTCCTGTGGTTTTATTTTGAATAAGCAATACAAAGAGGAATAGAAGAACAGCTGACTGTGCTCCAAGCTGGAGAGAATCCTGTGTTTGCAGCTGTCCAAACTGTCAGCTGTCTGAAATATTTCAGTACCAATCAGGAAATGTCTTTGTGGGAAAGCTTTAAAAAGAAAAAAAGTGAAAGATTCCAAGAGGCGGGAGAAGGAAGGCAGGAAAAATGCCTATGCAACAAGTCACAAAACAATAATTGGCATATTCACTGTATGTAGAGCAAGGGAAAATAAGACTCGGTAGCATCTCCAGCTCTACTTTTATGGTGAGAAGAATTAAGCAGCATTTTTTACCTAGGTTTATAGAGAGACAAGGTTTTACAAACTTGAAACCCAGGGGAGTTTACCAATTAAGAATGAAAAACGTGGCCAGTGAAAGGCGCAGCAGCCTGTGCTGGCAGCAGTACCACACAGTGGTGATGCAGGCCAGAATTTTTTAAACCATCCCTAGTGAGCTCCAGGAGCAGTGACACTTCCACACACATCATCTTGAAGATGATGCAGATCTTGCTCTGGCAGGGTGTCACAACTTTGCTTGGTCTGAAAAACACCAGGGAGGTCTGTAGCCCAAATTCCCACCTGGAATAGCTCCATCCAGCTATGTCCAAGTCATAATTTTCTCCCTTCACCCAGTGTTTGGGTTGCTGGTTTTTTTAATTTATGACTGTGTGTTTTCATTTTGGATGTTTTTCCTTCAGTGTGGTTCAGATTCTGTTATCTATTCAGTGTGAAAATCCTGCTTCTGCATGGGGTCATAATCAGAAAAGAGATAATGATCATACATGTATTATTAATACAACCTGTGTTTAAGTGCTATTTCTAGTGTGAGAGACCGTAGTAACAGGGGTGACTCTCACATTAATGGTGTCAAAAGCACAGCTTCTTGGGCATACAAACAAATCAGAAAATACCACTGCACATCTTTCCTAATTACAAACATTAATATTTGTCTCTGTCATTATGCAACAGACTTTTAGTAGTAGACTCAATAGAATAAATAAGGTGAAATGAAAGCCTGTTTTATACAAAATGCAGCTGCAAGTGCAGCTAGACTAGGCTAGACTCCTACTCACTTTGCTTTGAAAGTAAATCTGGAATGAAAGTTCTTGAAAAAACCCTGAAATCAATGCTTTTAACTCACTGGGAGATGCTTAAAATGCATGTTTTAGTTCAGATCTAAAAGATTTAGGGCATTGCTACTGATGGGGAAAAATAGCCTACCGAGAGAACAAAATGCCTTAATTCTTCAATTTAGACAATTGCCAAGGTTCAGGCATGATAGTGAGTTTTATTATTTTGATCTTCACTTGAATTAGGACAGAAATGCCATTCAGCCTGTATCTGAATTGATAAATTTTAGTTTGGTTTCTAGATCATCCCTAAATCCAGTGCAAATTGCCCTCTGAATTTTATAACTCTCACTGGACAAATAATTTAAAAGACTACTACTGATGGGCTTCTAGCACTCTCACGGGACCTGACCTTGGGAGGTGTCAAAGGCATGCATTTTATTTTTTTTTGTGAACAAGAGATTATTGCAACCAGCATTTCTGAGTGTTATGGTTTGAGAAGGTACAGGCAAAATTTTATGGTATTAGTACAAGGACCCAGGCAGGGGGTGAATTTTAGGACCCTCCATGAAAGGGATCCAGGATGGGGTAAACTGAGGGAAGTCCCACCCCTCTCTTCTTATAGAGTCATAGAATCATTAAGATTGGAAGAGACCTTCAAGATCATCCAGTCCAAACACATAGCTACATAACCACTAAACTGTATCACCCAGCTCCACCTCCAGGTATGGTGATTCCACCACCTCCCTGGCCAACCTGTTCCAATACTTCATCCCCCTTACAGTAAAATATTTTTTCCTAATGTCCAATCTGAATCTTCCCTGCTGCAATTTAAAGCAGTTTCTTCTTGCCCTTTCATTATGGGCATGGCAGAAGAGACTGATTCTTCCTGCTCTTCTCTTCCTTGTTTCCTCACCACATAGAGATGTCCCGGAGAGAGAAAGAATCCTGCCCTTTGTCATCAGCTCATCACGTGCTCTGCAGAATACAAATCCATCAGGTGCTGGGAAGAGCTTTGGACCTTTTTCCCTGCATTGCCTTTGTCATGAGAGACTTTTTGGGAACTTATATCAGCGATCATAGGAATCAGGTTTTGTACATACTTGTGTATCTTCTTCCTCTCCCTGCCTGTTACTCTCCCTTCCCCATTTCATTAAACCTGTTCTAGTTTTAACTTCCAACCTTTAAGTCTCTCTTCCTTACTCCCTCTTTATCTTCCCCTTGGAAGGTGGAAGGGAGTAACAGAGAGCAATTCCATTCTCTGAGTTGTGGCTTGCCCTGACCATTTAAACAGAGACAGAATTAATTGGCACCCAACATGGGACAACAAATTAAAATTGTCCTTTTAATTTGAAAACATTGGAAGGTTGGAAATTAAAACAAAATAGTCTCCATCGTGCCGTGTCTCCATGACATGATGTTCTGAGTTGACCTTTTGAGTGTTCTGTAGTACTTCTTGTTATAATGGGGTACTGTCTTCCATCTGTGTTACCTCCCGTGATGAGTTGAGTTAAGGATTTGTTTGAGCTCTTTGGGTGCTCCTTTATGAATCTTGTTAGTGTAAAAAGTTCATCTGCTCCTCTCTCTGGTGAGTTCACCCCTCCAGAGCTTGGAGGTCCTGGGAATGGCTGTTGTTATTTGAGTTTATTATCACTTTGCCCGAGTATGCTCCCAGGGTGTCTCATTGTTAAGTTCATTGATAAAAAACTCAAATGGCCCTACTGTTGCTTCCCCTGTGGCCCCTCCATCTGCCGCCACAAGGCAGGGAACAGCACCCCCTGGGGCTCTTCTCTGGCAGGAGCAGGAGCTGGGGCGAGGAGCAGAGCCCCTCCACTCTCCTGAACTGGCCCTGGTCACACCAGTGACCACCCACAGAGAGCATTTAAAGAATTCTGACTGACCAGTGAGAGATGACTCAGATATTGAATTAGAGACAAATGCTGAGGCAGGAACGACATGAGATGATGATTCAGACCCTGAAATTATTGTTAAATCCATGTCTCTGAAAGAGATATGAAGTTTGAGAAAGGATTGTGCTCGTAATGAGGGTGAGTCACTGACTGCTGGGGTGTTGGGGCTGACTTTGCAGACCTAGAAGGCAGGGAGGCTCAGCAGCTGGGGTCAATAGTCAGAAGTGGAGTCAATTGATAAAACCATTGGGAGAAAAAACGACACTCATAGTCTATGGAAACGCCTCGTATCAGCTGTGAAAAGCCGATAGACCTCTAGGGAGAATATCAAATGTTACCCTGTTAAGTGGAACACCATGGAGAGAGGTATCAAGTACCTGAGGGAGATGACAGTCCATGAGGTCATCTATGGTGATGGGGAAACACCTGCAAATCCTGGTGAGCTGTCATGCAGGAGGCCTCTGTTGAAGAAATTCACACAGACCTCCCCTCCTATGTACTCCCATATCTTCGGAGGAAGAATCTTTGGGGGGGATGCTGAGGAATCACCAATTGTTAAGGAATTTGTTAACCAGCTCAGGCAATATGAAGATAATGTCTCTAGTCCTTTACAGGCCCACATCTCAGCTGTGGAGAAGATGACTGAGGAGTGCAAAACCTCTTATGAGAGGCTGCATGACCGGTTTTCCAGGATAAAGAGGGAGAATAACATCCATTCTTTTCCTGAATGGATCCATGTCTCAGCCATTAGGAACAGACGCCCTTCAGGTAGACTAGCTCAAGGTAGGCACAACTCAATACAGAGTTTCTCTATGGTTCACCCTGTGCAACCATGGTGAAGATGAACAAATGGCATGGCAAACCTACCACTGCTTTGTGTGTTAGAGTAACAGAGAGCAATTTTGTTCTCTGAGTCATGGCTAGCCTGTGGTGTGACATGCACCCAAAACTGCACATTGTACTTGAGGTACACTGCAGCACCAGTGCAGTGTAAAGTGGGGCAATCACATCCCTTGACTGGCTGGCTGTATTGTGCTTGATGCACCCCAGGATATGGTTGACCCTTTTGGGAGTCAACCTTTTTGTGCTTCCTTTTTCTCATTTTTATGTTTTGTCCTTGTTGATGGTAAAGTTAGGCAGGAAAGGGACGACAAAAATCAAATCTTTGGAGCTATCCTTAAAAAGATTACCTGTCTATATCTTTTTTAACGATTACCATCTAAAGACTATGGCTCCGCTGTCTTTACTGGCCCCATCAGGCACAAGTGAGACCTCCCTGAGTCTCCTCTTCTCCAGGCTGGATAGTCCCAGCTCTCTCAGCTTCTCCACCTATGAGGGATGCTTCAGTCCCCCGATTGTGGCCCACCTTTTGTTCAGAGGTAAAGGACCAGCTTTGGTCATTAGCGTCTCTCCCCACATGACTGAAATAAAAACTCTTACGGTGTCAGAATTGTGGTGCCAGACAGCTTTGTATATGTCAGCACCCCTTCAGAGTCATCTAGGGAACAGACAAAGCTATACTGGCTGATTTTAGTGCTGTTCAAGTACTAGCTGATTTCAGAAAGGTTACTTGCATAATAATATCTTTAAATGAAGTTGCATGCTTTAATGTTGCCACTTTAGTCACTTTTCTTTGTCTTAGAAGCTGCTGTGAAGCTGAAAGGAGGACAAATACCCCTTCATTATATGCTACTTTTCCTTCTTGATTGGAAGCTCTGAGGCATCACGATAAAAAATAACCTTTTTTCCTCACAAACTAAAGCTAGTCTCTGCACTGGTTCATAGTAGTCTATCTCAGGGCAGGAGATAAAAGAAGCTGAGCAAGAGTTCAGCACTGTGGTTCCTTTCTCTAATATAATCCCAAACTTCCCTATAAATTAATGTCATAAGGTGACTGAGCTTCTGCTCCACACCAGGATCTCTCCATAGAGTTGATTTTGGGGCTAGGTCCGTGTTTCAGGTTGGCACAGTGAGCAAACATGATCAGGTCAGTGCATTGTCTAGACCTTAGCTGAAGAGCTGGGGTCACAATCTCACCGGCACACAAAACTGAGGCTGGGCTGGTAAGTTTTCAGGGTGAGCTCTTGTGATCTTGTTGCACACACAAAGCTATCAAGAGTGCAGCAGAACTTGGTTCTCTGTCAATTTGGGAAAGATTTCCTATTTTCAGTTGCGTAGATTACAGTTAATTAGGTACTGTGGTGAAAATATCATAACTGACAATAATATTAATTATTTCAGACCAAGTGCTTTCTCCTGAAACAGTTGTGTTAAAGTCAAGAGGTAGCAAGTGTTTGCAATAGCAAGCACGTAATTTGCTCACAAAGACCAGTGCAGTTGCTCTTTCTAGTGCAGTGGTTTCTACCAGCTTTCCTTTTCTCTGAATTCCAACCCATAGTCCCCAAAAAGCTTAAGTAGAAATACTTTCTAACTCTGCATTGATTTATTAAAGAATTGACTGTGTGGTAAATCAAGTAACCCTGAAGTGATTAATTAGAATGTGTGTAGTCCTTTGATTTGTTATTATACAATATGCCAGCTTCTGAAGCTAATGAAGGAAGAGACTCTTCCAGGTAACTTCTGTCCAAGTAACTCATTTTATCAGAAAAAAACACGGAAAGGAGACTTTGGATTCAAAGAGGTTTCTTTCTATTCAAGCTGTGCAGAAAATATCCATGTTTTTTGCAGTACTGTCAAACCTAAGCATTTACACATCAAGTTATTAATCTTAAAATTTCTTGACATTTTAAAATAGTAATTGGATTGGATTAGTTTTAAATGTCTAAGCCTTTAGAATACCCTTGGGTTTAAATTTGAATTATGACAATGAAGATTACAAGTCAAATTTCAAATAAAAGCTGAGATCGTCATATTAGCATGTCATTCTAGGCATTAGACAGATTCCTACATCCTTGAGGACCATGTTTTCCTTTGGGAAGAGGAGAGTGGCTTCTGGGGAGCCTATGCCTGTGTGATATTATGGTTTGCCAAGAAGGCAGTGTTCAAGGCCAGGTTGGATGGGGCTTTCAGCAACCTGGTCTGGTGGGTGGTGTCCCTGCCTATGGCAGGGGGGTTGGAACTGGATGATCCTTAAGGTTCCTTCCAACACAAACCATTCTATGATTCTATGCTGAACCAAAGCCTGGTGAAACCCAAAGAGGCTGTAACTATCCTGTGTCGCACCTGACTTGCCATTGGTATAGGATTCTATCTGAGAGAAAAAAAACCCAACACTTTACTTCTGGGCTTCACACTCTAAGTCAAATAAAAATAATTTCAGAGTAGAACACACATTATTCCACAGCAACATCAGACACATAACCATACAACACTGCTGCTTAACTGCTTTCCTGTGGTATACTAGAATAGAAACAGGCAAAAAGATTCATGGTTGATGGTACACATAGATCTGAACAGAAGAAACCACCAAGCTGGAAGTGCAGCTCCCATGATGGAGGCTGGCATCCTGTCAGTCTACTGCAGGTACACTTGTTTAATCAAAACATGAGTGATGTGGAGTTCACAAGATTTTCTATCACTCATCAGTCCCCCTGGTTCAGTCAGCAGTATCAGACATGCTAGAGGAATGCACAAAGATTTTGGCTAGAAGCAATTTAAGGAACAGCAGCAACAGGAATCCTACCCTTAATAGGAGTAGGAATGGATTCACGTGCTAAACGTTTTCCTTGCCATATTCTTTTCTTTTCACCATGTCAATGTAAATATGTGTGCCTTTTAGCTGTATAAAGGCCTGTTTCATTTGTAATTTCAGTTGTCTGCAGTGTTGATGGTAACTAAAACTGGGAAATGCACTGTGGTGTTAGCTTCTAGAATCCTTTTTTTTCAGTTCTAATTATCCTTTTTAAATGAGGCTGGTTGTTTTTCAGTCTTTTGCAATGCACCTGTGCTCTCCTACTCTGAAAATTATTTACAACAAAATAAAGCAAGTTACCTAAAATCTATTCACTAATTCGTATATTCCATTATTTATCTTTAAATGCAAATATTAAAGGGAAAAATATTTTATAATAACCAAAGTCATAGTTCCATGCCCTTTTTCACCCTACCACTGCAGGAGACTTGTGTGGCCACACACTTGTTCAGTGTCCTAATTCTATCGGTGGTTTTGGGTGGAGATATTATTACTCCCCCAAACTTCAAATTTTAGATGCAAAGCTATAGGTAAAGTCAGGTCACATTCTGAGGCATGTGACATCTCTCCAACAAAAAATTCTCAGTGTGATGGCTATGTGCTGACACAGAGCAGTAAAGACAATTTTTGAAAATAATCACTGAAGTGACTAGTGATCCTCAAATATTTTCAGCAATCTTTTCTGGCCTTACTGAGACTAATATTTTGCTTGCTTTTCTCATGACTGTGAATGTCAACAGATGTTTTCATTGTGCTGTCCTTAGCAACCCAGAGATCTTTTTCCAAATTGACAGCAGCTAGAATACTGAAGCATAGGGGAGAAGACAGTATAAAGTGCTATTGTAAGCTGATAACATCAACAGAAAGAGTGGTTTGAATTTTATTCAACACAGAATCAGTTTTCATGCAAAGAACACAAAAAATTTTTACATCTCAAAGTATGCAATATAGCATGGGTAGTTTTAATTTGTTAATGCTGTTAATTATTCTCATTCCATTACTAACAATGGGAACTTTTTTGTAGAAAATAAGAAATCAATTTGAATAGTAATTACTTCATTATATTTAGCATTTGTGTACTACAGTTATCTCAATCTTCTTTAGAATGAATGACAAGACCCTTTTCTCATTCATTGTTCTATGTGAATTTAAAAAGTACAACTCTCCTATTTAATATTAGAGCAAGAAGGAAGAGCTATAGTGGACATTCCTGAGCCAAATGAGTAGAGGATTTTGGTAGCTGGAAAGGTATTGTCAGTACTGTAGCCACAGAAACCAGGACTGAGCTATATAATTGCTGGTTTAAATTAAATATGGGCAGGAGGATAACCTTTACCTTAAGGATATCCTCCTGGTAAGAAGGCATAGCTCCTTCCTAGGGATTCCACTTCTCACCTGTACATGTGAGAAAAGAAAAAGAGATAATTCCTTGCAGATACTTCTGTGATTTTAATTTTGAGACCTTATTGCCCTCTACAACTACCTAAAGGGAGGTTGTAGTCAGGCTGGTGTTGGTCTCTTCTCCGGAATTGCTAATAACAGGACGAGAGGAAATGGCCTCAAGTTCCATCAGGGGAAGTTTAGGTTGGAGTTTAGGAAGAAGTTCTTTACTGAGAGGGTGGTTGGGCACTGGAATGGGCTGCCCAGGGAGGTGGTGGAGTCACCGTCCCTGGGGGTGTTCAAAAAACGGGTTGATGAGGCACTTGAGGCCATGGTCTGATGGTCCAATGGTTAGAGATATGATGGGATAAAGGTTGGACCTGATGACCCTGGAGGTCCCTTCCAACCATAATGATTCTATGATTCTATTCTATGATTCTTGGTGCAGTAGAAAACTCCCAGGGTGGGATCTGAAAGGGCATCAGTGTCAGGCTGAAGGGGAGATGTCTTAACAGCAATTTCCTTAGTCTGTAGAAAAAACAATTATACACTCAGAATGCTGGACTGAAAATATGCTTTGAAAAATATGCAGGTGTTTTCACCAAATAAGGTTAGTTATCTAAAGGCCTCACTAAATGTCTTCCTTTCAGTTGACCAGCCACTGTCCTCCCACATATTCTCTTATTCAGTTTGATTGTTTCTATCTGTTTTCACTCTGGAATGCATGTTAGCAGCAAGGAGTCAAACAAGTTTATTTGCATATTTTTCCTCCTCTTTTATTCTGCATTTCTGTGGGCTCTTAAAGCATGCTGACTGACTTTTTGCCAACACTTTCCCTGTCTGTCTTGCACTGAGTGATGACAGGGTGAGAGAAAAAGGAAAGTTATCGGAACAACAGTAAATTGGGACCTGTAATAGTCAGGTGGTTAAATATTCATCATAAGCAGTTGCTGTGGCACCTGAAAAGTCTGAGAAAGAGAAGCAAGTCAGCTGTTTCATCAGTGCTTGAGATTGCTATCAGAGGCATGAAACATATCAAACCCCTCTGATTTAGTTAGAGTGCAGGGCACTTCTAGTTGCCTGTTAACACGAGACCCTATGTCCTTCTGCTTCCCTGGCATGGTATAGCCTGGAGCAGGCTTTCAGCAGAGTCCTGAGCACATTTTCTTTTTGTACTTATGGCCCAAATTTTTGCCTATTGCTGCAGCAAAGGGGAACAAAGACATGACTCAACAACATGGCAAGAGGACAGGGTGAGAAATAGGACTTGGAGATGTAAGAGAACAGAGTGAGGATGGGCACGTTTTAGCTACTCCTCCTCATCCACCAGCAGATACTGAACCAAGCAGAGATTTGGCACAGTTGAGCTCTCCACCTCCAACTGCAGAGAGGAGCCCTGTGGGACACTGATCCTCTGGGGTTGCTTCCTGTTGCTGCACTCTCTTGACAAAGCCATGGTCAAGTCTTCACCTTTCTTGTTGTATCCACCAGAGACAAAACATACTCTCTTTAACAGTTTTTCATACATTTGTGGAGCGTTAATGTCTATTTTCTTCTATTTCCCTTTCCCTGGCCTTTTTTCCTTTAATCTGTATTTAGCCTTCATTTAGCCTTTCTGTGTAGTTCTTGGTTTTCCAGACTTTAATTTTTTCACTCATCTGTAGACTCTCTCCAGTCAGTTCACATCTTTCTTGAAGCATAATGTCAAAGAACTGGATGCAGTCTTCCAGTTGATATTTTGCCAGTGAACAACAGAGGAGTTATTTTGCATGTCTTATTTATATTCCAACCAAGTATCACTGACTGAAATAATTTAATTTGATTTTATTGTGTAGCTGTCTACACCTCACCTAAGTGTCCTTAAATTCCTTTAAAGTGAATATCCTCATTTTAGGATGTGATTCATATGAATATTTTACTCATACCCCTTAGGTGAGTTGAACTGCACCTCAGAAATGCCTGTTTCTATTGATTCACCATAAAGAGATCATAGGCTGATCAGCTAAAATATAGGCAGTCACCTACAGCATGCCTGACTGCTTTTGGCCAGATAAATACCATCCTTCATCTACCAGCTATTTTGTTCCTCTTGATACTGGAAAACATAGGATTGGAAGCAATTACTTGGATCATTGAGTCCTGTCTCCTGCAGTCATGGACAACCACACTATATATATCTAATTCAGAAGCAACACACTGTGGTACACTGAAAGTCAAAGAATACTTCCTAATACTGATTCAATGTGTAGTGAAAGACCAAAGTCTCAGTTGCCATGTGCCTCAGGAAAAGAGGAAGGATGATGCACCCTGTGTTCCTGGGAGAGCAAGTGAATGAAACTACTCTGAGGGTCCCCTAAGAAGCAGATCAGACCATCCACTACACAGGAAGGTCGCTGTCTGCTACCGAACTGAAAAGGAGTTGAAAATTCCCTGTCAACCACAAATCTGGTAGTTTTAATCTTGTATGGGTGAACACAGAACAAACATGTCAGGGTAAGCTAATCCCTGCACGCTGAGACTACAAACTATATGTCAGTGGGCTAAAAAACATCCTTCCTGGTCTGTTACTACATTTGTCCCCTTCTGAAACCCTGCACCAGACACGTGCACACTCACAGCAAGTGCAGCTCGTCTGGTTGTACTTCTTGTTATCTTCTGTCATTAAAACAAGGAAATGAGTGCTAGGCCTGAAAACTGCAGATTATTTGGAGTGTCTCGGTCAATAAGGAGGTTCAGTCCAGTGTTTATTCAGATCTAGACACAGCTTTTGATTTTCTGGACATGTTAGAGTGCAGTATACTTTTTTGCAGTAAAATAAATAAATACTTTTTTGCCTGCAATTAATTTCATCTTGATACTAAATACAAAATGCTAACAGAGAAGCAATGTATTAGGAGTTTTGGATGAAAATATGATATTTTATATAGCCTTAAAGAAAAATATTGTTTGCACCCTGGAGCTACCCTGACCAATTTAATTTCCCACATCAATACACATCATGAAGTCAAACCTTCCCACTGTCTTTCAACCTACACATAACACTCAGAGTATCAGACTTATTTTTCGTCTTGTATGTGTTTATATTGCTTACTTTAGACCTCCTTTTTTAATGGAAATTCACATAGTTGTGATTACTGGTCTCATTTAATTTGGTTTCTGCATTTCATCAAAACAGAACCATACACTCAGTGTTGCACCGGTAGAAGAAGGTGACCACCAAAATGGTAGAGACTGCACAAAAGTGATGAGGAGGTGCAACATTTAGGTAAATCAGCAAACACAGGAAAAGTTGAATGGATTCCCATTCTTTAGGACCCTAGAGACAACAGAGCACTATAGCAGGTAAAGTTTCAGGTTGAGTTAAAAATTAAAAATTTCAAACCATCATTAATCCGAGGGTATCCAAGCCATGCTGCTTGCAGCCAACGGGGGAACCAAACTTAGAGGTTTGAAAATCAAACACTGACTGCAGAAATGTGGCTTTCCAACATCTAAGTGAAAATCAGATCACTTAATTAAGGTTAACAGGTCCAAAAGTTTGAAACTTTGTGCACGTCACCCATAGAAATGATGAAGGGCTCAGCTGAACCTGCTTTATATATCCAGGAATGTCAGGATGCCTGGTCCAAGCCTGCCTCAACACTGTTTCTAACACAGTATGGAGTGTCACATTCATGAATTCACAGACAGCACCTTCTTTTCCTCCAACATGCCTATAATTTTGATGGCCAAAATATATATATCTACATCAAATTTACCTGATCTTTCTGCTGAGCATAATTAGTAGAAACCAGAAACTGTAAACTGGCCAAAACATTGTCTTTCAGAAACTCTGAATGGATCATTATCATCATAAAGCATTTCTCAAATTGCTGCACAATTGAAGTCAATTTCACATTGTTGCTACAATGAATACCTGAGGAAAGCTGCAAATTATGTGCTCAGAGTCCTTATATCATGTGCCAGTCTTTCAACCCAATTTGGCCCAAGTGCATTTTTCACTAATATGTTTGCTCTTTTGAAGAGACAACTTGGCTTGGCTTTCTATATTAACACATTTATTTTATTGTTAAGCCATACCTTGCTAAATACATTCTGTCATTACAAAGAATTAAAATCTCCATTCTAGAAAATATATAGGAGAGATCTAAAACAGTGACATGTTTCCATTTCAAATATAGAAAGAAAAGCAGGGGGGGAAATCATGTATGGTGGTGGGGGAGACCATCAGAGCAAAAAAATCTTTGAGTGATGAGGCATATGAAACTGGCTAGCTGCCTAGCTTCCTGATGTTCTTTGCTAGGTTCTTGCTGAGACTTGCTTGAATTTCAAATTGTTTTCTAAGCTGGTGAATAGCAGGTGCTTGCTAACCAGCTTCTAATGAGTATAGACGTCCAACTCCACAGAGTCATTTCTCCCTGGTTTTGGCAGTCTTTTGTACTTGTGGAGACAAAGCAGTGGACCTGGAAATTGGAAATTTTAATTGAAAGCACACATACACAAGGCAATTTTGTATAAAAGAAAACAGGTTTTTATTAATTTTCCATGCTGTGGGACATGTTGAGATATATTTTGGGATATGTATATTAGATCTGAAACCAGACTATATATGAAAAAATAATGTTAAAAGAAAATCTTTCCACTATTTTTATTTACCTATACAGGTTCTTGATTCATGCACTTCATTAGCACAGTAAATGGAAATCCTAAAAGCAGAAAGATGAGAGACAACACTCCAGGCTCTTTATTCTGTCCAACTTCTTTCTAAGGTTTAATCACAGCACTTGAGAAATTAAAGGGTCTTCACTAAATGATATTATTGTTTTTCTCACCCTTCCCAAACCATATTTTAGATTCATGGCTTTAGCATGTGTTTAAGGACTTTGTGAAATTACATCTTTGCCTGTACTTGAAACTCTGAAAGGTGAGCAATGCTGAAAATGCATTGCAAATTTCATCTATTGCAAAACTGCCACGTACTTCCCAAAAGTAAGAACATTAACAATGTTACAAAGTCAAGTGACACTGAATACTATAGCTGCCAGAGGGGGGGAAAGGTCTGATACTGGATAAAGGCAACACTTAAGCTGTAAAGCCTGCAAGCATTCTCAGTTCCACAGCTGAAGTCAATGTCCTGACTTTGTAGAAGACTGGTCTCTCCTCTTTCACCATGGTTTCCATGGGAAGGAAATCCAGCCTGATTCTGGAAGCAACCCAGAGTTGAGTAGGTCCCCCATCTGGGGGACCTGATAGGCTTAGTAGAGCCATGATTCTCTTACCTATTGCTAGCCAAATATGAGAGAGAAACTGAATAATGCCAACCACTTAAGTAAAACATTTGTTTTTTTTATTTCTGCAAATAGAAAACAGATGTAATATTTTTCTATCTTGAATAAGCATGCCTTATATAAATAAACTTTTCTTTAGAAAAAAAGGTATTTAAACTTACAGTGGACATAACGATAGCAACAAAGCTCATCAAAAGAAATTCTCATTTACAAAAAGCTGCAGACTGACTCTTATCTGGTGCAATTCACTGTCATTCCATTGATTCAGGGAGGCTGTGTTGATTTACTGCAGTCGAGGATCTCATCCAACATTAACAAATTCCACTTTAAATGAATTGTCATAGAGATTTCAGTATCTCAAATGTTGGGCTTTTTTTTGTTTTTTGGTTTAGTTTGGTTTGTCTTTTTTTTCAGGGGTGAACTGATTGCATAGCCTATTGAGCAGGGGATTTATGTGTTCTCATTACTGAGGAGATATCTGGAATACTTTATTGATGCATTTATGTTGGATGATGCACAATTATCAGTGGCTAAAAATGACTGAAAAACTACCATGAAAAAGTCAATGAAAATGTTGATGGAAAAGCAGTTCTGTATTTTGCTCATTTCTTTCAGGCAGGTGAGGAGACAACCTATTTTGATAGCTCTTACAGTAAGTTTAAAGCTATGGAAAAATTTGATATTGTATTGGAGGCACCAAGAGGACAGAGTAAGAAGACGTCTTTCTTTGACAGAATCACAGGACTGGTAAGGTTGGAAGGGACCACAGTGTGTCATCTGGTCCAAACTCCCTGCCCAAACAGGGTCATCCTAGAGCCCATGGCACAGGATTGAATCCAGACAGTTCTTGAATATCTCTGGTGAGGGAGATTCCACAACCCCTCTGGGCAACCTGTTCCAGTGTGCAGGCACTCACACAGTAAAGAAGTTCTTCCTCATGTTCAGGTGGAATTTCTGTGCATCAGTTTCTGCCCATTGCCTCTTGTTCTATTGGTTGGCACCACCAAAAAGAGCCTGGCTCCATCCTCTTGACACCCACCCTTTAGGTATTTATACACATTAATGAGGTCCCCTCTCAGTCACTTCTCATTGGTTATGTGGCACAATGTGTTTTACTACCTGTAGAGGAGCTTTCATTTGAAAATTCTGCATCTTGTTTATGCTTTCTTCTCGAAAGAGAGCACTGGTACTGACACGGGACAAATAGGCACCCCCTGCTTGGGAAACAGGCTGATGAAAACATAAGTGTTTTGACAGTGATTTTCAGTTTTACAGTCTAGTCTGTCTTCAGTTGTCTTCTTTGGAGTGAAGAGTGAAACAGCTCCCCAAATCTCAAAAAGTTCCTTCACCATCACAAAGCAAGATCTATTTACTTGGGCTTTTGAGCAGAGAGGCCATGATGAAATTCATGCATTGGAAAAAAGTGTGATTTTATTTTTCTGTACTTACTAATATATCTGGCAGTCCCTCAAAGGACAGGTGTATTATGTTGTGAAGACTAGTAGAAACTGAAATGCACCCGTTCTCCTTGCTGCATGTGCATTGCCTACACAGTCCATTCAGTCTCCAGTTGCTCCTTGGCCAGTTATTTGCATGTCCCATGGGACAACATGTTTTGAAGAGGGAAACTGATGAACAAGGGAAGAGTGACCTTGTGAATGATTTCTAGATCATTCCCTGCCTACAGACCTTGGGAAAAAACAAATAATAAAAGGACAGTTGTCTGTCAGCCAGAATGACTGTATCTTTTCTTAAGCTTCTGGATATATGAATTTTGTGAGTATGTTAACTGTCTGAAACTATTTCATCTGTCCATCACTAGCAGATTACTTTTCTCATTTCCATTATTCCTTAAACCACTATTCATCAGTCAACCATTCTTTCACATTAAAACTCAGTAAAGGAAACATTGCTTACATTCCCCTATCTGTTAAAACATAGTTAATTTAGACTATTTCTTGTAGGGGAAATGATTGAGAAGATGTGTTTTGCATCTTGGTGATTTTTTTTTTCCTTCTGGGCATGAGACAATGCAGATTCAGTAAATAGATCTAACTGTGCATAATGAGAATGATTCCAGTACTTTAGGTTCATTAGTCTCACAGTGAGAACTTTAATAAAAATGAATTTGACTAGATTAGATGCAATTACAGCAACTGGAGTTAAAAAATGCGTCCACATACATGTTTATAAAAAGGAGGATTTTTTTAAAAGTGTGTTTGGATAAATGACAGAGAATAAGGTGCATGGTTGGAGTACATGTCAGTGGCTGTAATTCATAGTTTAAAGAAACTTCTAATCATTGAAGCCAGTGCTCACTTAACTCTCTAATTACATCAAATTATTGATAGTCCACCTTTATGAGCCATGATCCAAGCAAGTTTTATACTTCACGTATAGGCACGAAGGTATCACAATGATCTCAGGGGTGACTATTCAACCATTTTCAATGTATGCACATGGTACACAAGTTTCTGAATTGGTGCCAAAAGTGTTGTATAATTGAGTAAATCTGTCTTCTATATACATTATGGCTAATGGTGATGTAATGGTCTCAATGGCACTAGACACTTTGGCTGGGTCTGTGCAGCTGTGCCATGCTGAATATTTAATTGGAAGGCAAAAAGGATCTTCACATCACACCACAGGGAAACCAGATTAAATTACCCTGTCAAGTTCTCATGATGGAGTTACCATTTACCCACAGGTCTTTTGAGTCACATCCATTCCTTGTCTATAATACCCCTTTCACCTTTTTTTTCCCCTCCCTTTCCCACATAACTTCCTTACTCTAATAGAAGGGATGGTGTCAGCCTTAAAACATCCTGCAGAGTGTAAGGTCCCACAGCTGGGCCCAGAGTCCCACAGTCTTTGCTAGCTTTTATTTGCACCTAAGCGCAGTACTGTGTAGTGCCTCCAAAACACCTCATGTGACCCTGCAGGATCAAATCTGATTACGAATCCTCATTACCAGTAAGACATTGCAGATCTGCTGGTTAATGCTGCTTAGGGCACTTCTCTAAACCACTGTGCAGTCTGTTCTCAGCTTCATTGCTATTCTCCCCTCTCCCACTTAGCTAAGTTAGTGTGAAGTTATAAAAGATATTTCACTGTTAATCTAAGATTTTTGAAGTAGATTTTGGTTATTTACTTTCTACATTGCCTTCTAATCACTGATGCTGCAAGTATAATACAAAAGTTTCACAATACTGCGCAGCCAAATTTCCCATACGCTTTACATGTTGAAAGTAATTTTGGATGGTGAGATGACCTTTTGCTGTTTTGCAGTCTCTCTCTGCCTCTCTCTGCTGCTTAAAGCCACTATCTTAAAAAGATAGTAAACAGGATAAATGCCTGATTGGTGCCTTCTGTGAGAACTTGATAATGTTGTTTATTGAGGCACTGTTTACAAGCAAAAGGGGAAGAGTTGTCTTCTGGTTGTTCCTAAAAAGTAGGGAAAAGTAAACAACCACCATAAATAGTGAAAAGCTAATCAATTTAGAGAAACCAATCACTTCAAAATGTAAATATTGGAGAAAGCTTTTGTTTGAAAAAATGTAATTTCTTTCACTTCAAAATGTCACCAAGCACAGTTGATTGAGTAACCTTCAATGGAACAGAAGGGTATGCAGGGTACCATATCTCTATCGAGCAGAAGACTTGTACATATTTGATATGAGTATTACACAGAGTCAAACTGTGTTCTGTTCACATTTAACTTGACAAAGATCATGTCTCAGGACTTGACATTATGAGAATTACAGAGTTTAGACAGTTTAAAAATGCCTAATTGCAAACATATACCATCATGACATTTCAATTTGAAGATGGTATAAATGTCTAAGAACCAAAATATTGGTTTGTTTTGTAAGAAGCTCCCTTCCTGTGATAAAGCTACTTCTTTCACTAGGCAGAATGGACTAGACCAATAAAATTAAAGTACCACATGTTTTAAGTTACACATGTTTGAGACAAAGACAAAGCAGTATTAAATTTAGACTTTGTGAATGACCTAGAGTACAAGATAAAAGTAATTTAGATGATAAACTGTGCAGTTACTCAACACTTGATATCACCAGCAATCATTTAAAAAAATCATTCTGCTTCTCTGCACAGTTTTCCAAGTGTTAGTATTTGCTTTTCCCATAGCTAAAATTCCCTTGGGAGATCCTGTCTTTACAGAAAGCAGTGATTAGCAACACTATTAACGGAAGTTCTGGAAAGGGACTAACTAGGAAAAAAGAGATTGTGTGAAATGGGGATCATGCACACAACCAACCAGGGGCTGAAACAAGTGTTTGTTAAATGTGGATGAATGCACAGTGTGTCTTGATTTTGTGTTCTGAAGCTTATCAGTATGTAAGCTGAAAAAACTGAATATTAAGATATAAATTTCCATCACTCTTTGCAGAAAATATCTAACATCCTCTGAATTTCAGAAAGTTAGCCTCTTAACCCTGTGGTTATGGATGGAAATGGGTGGAAGTCACCCAAATGTGACTGTTTTAAAGAGAATGGAACTTTCCACAAATTAGCTCACAGACTGAAGGTAAATTGAGATGATTTGCTTCAACTTGCTATTCCAAAGGGGTATCTCAGCTGTGGCAGATCATATAGTCTAGTGCTGCCCTGCAGGTGGTACAGGCTGCCCAGTCCTGCTATACTGCAGACAAATCTCTCTGCTGGAAACTCCCAATTAGCAGGTTTGGAAGCCTTGCTTGTTGGCCTGCTGCTCATCTGTGCTTGCAGAAACACAGTTCAGAGAATTCAGCCAATAGAGGAGTGGGGCCAGTGCCTTGTTTGTACACAACATGGGAGGGGAAAGGTCAGAGCAGAACTGACCCCTACCTTGGAACAACTTTCCAGGTTTCTCCTTTAGTAAAACTGCTGTCTGTTGTTTTTCCTTCTTCATCCTTGTGCCTAAAGCCTCTCTTCTCTCAAAACAGTGTTTTTTCACTAGCAAACAGGGAAGGCCCAGGTAAACATAACTGGGAAGGGGAAGAACTTGCTCAGTTGTGGGCACAGGAGGCTGCTTGTACAATCATCCATGCAGGGCTATAACTAGCAAAGCTATAGCATAACTAAGTGTTATTGCAAATCATACCCATAAATCATCTAATTCTTTTGGCTGTCTTTTCATCAGGTGAAGGAAAACCACTTTCACAAGCTTTGTTTGCATCATCACTTTCATACAAAGCTTATGACGAGGTTGCAATCTGTACTAGTGTATGGGTGATGGAGCTCTGAACTACTGAGAGGTGGTTGGATGGATTTAGCCTGATACACAAAAGATTACACATAAATGTGCAGAGTCCATAAGCTGACCAACACCATATTGATAGGATAATACAAAGCCTTTGATTCCTAATATACTATTTGAAAGTATGGCTTTATTTTTTCTTTTTAACATACAGGTCACTGCTATCTCAATTAAACTTGGCCTTGTTTTGGTTTTTTTGTTTGTTTGTTCATTTCCCACCTTCTTTCAGCTTTTGGTTGTTTTGTTAGCTCAGTGATTTTGCAATTTATTTTCTAGTGAGGAAGCATGGAATTATAAATACAGACCAGAAATGATTTATATCGAAATAACATGACAGCTATTGGTATCCTTTTCACTGAGGGAAACCTTGAAGAGGAGAGATACAGACAGAAAGACAATAAGCAGAAGACAACCACGACTCCCCTGGAAGGCCATACATGAAAGATTTTTTATAGAATAAGCCCATGAGACTCTCCAGCAAGACTAAAAGAAAAAACAGCCCCAGTCAAATGTGAGCAAAGCAATAACTCTCAGTGTCCCCTGGCAACTACAAGCCCATTCAGAGACCACTTTAAAAAAAGTATTATCTGCTCAGTGCACAGAAAACAATCATGGTAATATGGTCTGCTGTGTTTGGTGCTGGTTACTGTAATGTGGACTCCACTTCGAGGAAGTTTTTAGAAAGTTTACCAAGTTAATCATATCCTTTCCCTCAGTTTGCTCACATTCAGGTAATTCCTTTTTCCCAAATCTTCACTCACATTATTTCAATCTTCCTCAGTTCAGACATCTGGCAAGCTGGAGCTCTTCCATACAACTAATGTGTAGTCACTCAGATCTGAAGAAATCTCCTCAGATGGATTTGGGTCAGCTGTAAGCACACAGGGAATGTTACCCTTTTTCTGCCATGGGAGAACATTTACAAATGTGTTTAATTTTTTTTGTTATTTTAATAGTAGATGATCTTACCTAATAACCTGTGTTTGAGGAAGGAAGGGGTGCTGTTGGGGATCCAGGCGAAGCTAGGTGATGTATCTCAATCTGGCAGCAAGCTGCCCCGGAGCACTGGGTGCACGGAGAACGCAGAGCCAGCCTCCCTTCCCAGCACTCCATGTCCTTGCTGACTTTGTAGGTTGAGCAGTTTGCAACATCCAACATACAAAGGACATCCTGCTCTCTCCTCCGGTGCTCAGGCACTGAAGGTCCTCTGGTGCCTCCAGCCCTACCTTTTAAGGTCCACCCCCTTGTTAAGCAATTAGCTTTATTATTACCAAACAATTAGCACCTGTGTAATGACCAGTAGGGCTGCTCTGTCAATCAACAATCAGGTAGCCCTCTGATCAACCTCTACAGGGTGCTCTGCATGTGTATGCTTCCAACACAAAAAGGCTAGAACACAAGGGCTAAAACACATAGAGGTGAGTACTGAAATCTGTTGGATTTGCTGGAGCAAGAAATACAGAGCATCTTGGTCTGGTGTCTGGTTCGGCTGTGGTAGTCATCTACTGTGTAGGACTAGAAACAATAAAATTCCTGTGCCTACTACAATCAGTGTATAATGAACGGTAGATAAACAGAAGTGACTTCATGTTAGCTTTTGGTACAACCACTATTGTTCTCAGTCCTCTGGGGCAACAACAGTTACTTTTCTATTTGGTGACAAAATTTAATCTTTGCAATTTAATGTTTACCATCTACTCATGACTCCTTAGTTGCAGAAGCAGTATGATCTCCTTATGGGACCCTTCTAGCTTTTTTTCAGGACTAGAGAGTCACTAATTCCAAGTGTGTCTCCATTCATTGGTGGGCTTGCATCAAGGACAAATTTCACCAACAGCATTTTGGGAAAACTGGAAACATCTATCTTATTGCATACAGAAGGCCCAGCTTTGCACAGAAAGAAAAAAAAACACAATTGAAAGCTATAGATTTTCCATCCTTTTCAGGATGAAGTGGCAGAAGAGAGTGCCATTTCCTACATTTATGTTGTTAGGATGTCTTGTCTGGTTTCTCCTAGGGACTGAATGAAGATCTTTTCTTTTGAATGATTGACAGACTGTGAGGTTAGACAAGTCTATTTAGAGACAGTCATAAACCCAGCATAAGAGATCTTGGAAAATATACTGACTTTGTAGTGGTATGTACCTCCCTTCCCCATGAGTACTGTCCTATTCCAGTCATTGCTGACAGAATAAAGAACCAGCAAAATAAAACTCTGGAAATTCTTATGAAGCATGAAAGTATTGTGCTTTAAAATTCTGGACTGAGGAGGGTACAGTATGTGCGCAGTGAAATGTTTGGAGGAAAAAAAAATAAAAGAAAGCAAATTCTAGTACTAAAATGAAGAAAGCTGTAAGAAACACTTTGAAAATACAGGAAAATATGACACAGAGGTAGGATAAATACCCCAAGGTTTTGCTTCAAATAATTACTTTGCTACCAAAGGGAATGTTCCCAAAAATTTATAGTTAGTTTTTTCAAGTGCAGTTTTTAAAAGTATTTGTGCAATGAATCCCCAGTCCTGATCAGAACCTCTTTGCAGAATGTGGGATAAAAAAATAATGAATAATACTGCCTAATACAGATAAATTATGTTTCAAATTATTAAAATGCTCTTACTAACCATCAAGTTAACTATAATCTAATAACTGCAGTGAATCTATTTGCAATGGCATATATAAATCTGAATGTTAACCAGGAAAGATGGGGAAGTAGAGAAATGGCAGTGTGTAAGGACAACTATGAATTACATCATCACTCACAGGGGTGAAGGTGACAGACAAGGAACAGTCTCAAAAGAGCAAGGAGGACAGTGAGGCACACTTAATACTTGATATCCTAGTATCTCTGCTAGGGCAGGTTTTGGCAGTTTCAGAGAGAAGAAATTAGAGAGAAAACAAGTGGTGGGTAAGAAAGATCTTAATAAAATGGATTAATTCATTCCAGACCAACTTTTTGCTTGAAAGCCAAGGGAAAAGAAGAAACACTCAGTCAGAGGCTGAGGTAATGAAACTTTTACAGAATTAATATTTAATTCATTTTAAGGGAATATGAACCTTGTGTTTATAATTTTCACTGACCTATTCACCCCTTGCTACAAATAGAAACAAGCGTCTCAGTGTGGAAGTTGTTCTTCATCATTGATTTCATTCTGAGCCAAAAACGTTTGTACTATGACTCTAAGCTTATCCAGACTGCTGAACCACCATTTTACACAATTTCTAGTCTGTCAGCTGGACTTACTTGATATGCAATAGCAGAGCTTTGTTACCCAAATTCCTTGTCAGCCTCTAGAGTATTGTGGATGAATGTACCATATCTGCAGTTTGTGCATGTACTAATCCATACATTCAGGAAGTCAAAAAAACCTTTCTTTGGCTTGGTCCTTTGGTTTGAAAATGTGTTGGTCTACTATGGTATTTTAATTGGAAAGTTAAATCTCTCCTTCCAGTTGTGGGCAGTGACACTGGAAGAAACAGATGCATCCAGACTATTAATACACAGCTCCATGGCAGGCGTCACCACCACAGTTTTGGGTTTTTTGATAATGGGATGACCTCTACTGCACCAGGCTTGCTGGCATCGGATGGGATTCACCTTCCACAAAGGGGAAAGAGGATGTTTGCTCAGGAAATTGTGGAGCTAATTGACAGAGTTTTCAACTAGATTTTAAAAAGGAAGGGAATAATACCAGGCTTCCCTGTGACAGGCTATGGGATGACATGCCAATGTTAGAGGGACAGGGTGTTAGCAAGGGCCCTCAGCCTGTTAATCAGAGATGCGCTGGATACACTGCAGCACACTTGAAATCTTAGGGAGATCAGCAAGAGGCTTCTGAGGAAATAGGGTCCAACACAGAAGCACTGGGGAAACACCTCAAAGGAATT
>VZRW01001186.1:98680-220054 GCA_013398125.1 Aegotheles bennettii | reverse complement strand
CTCCCCCACCCCCCCCTTTTCGCTCCTGGTGGCCTTGTCGGGTGTGTTTTTTGCCTGTTGGAAAAGTCCCTGCTGCCCAGGATGGGGGTCGGTGGGTGCTTAGCCCTGCCTTGGAGGTGCCTGGTCGTCCTCTGTCTCAGGCTGCTCTTCCTTGTGCCCGCAGGAGTGCCCGTGCGCAGCGGAGATGCCACCTTCCCCAAAGCGATGGACAACGTGACTGTGCGGCAAGGGGAGAGTGCCACGCTCAGGTAGGAGCAGCTCCATTTCTTCCTTGGGGGGCACCAGGGGAGGTGTCCTGCTGCACAGGGGGGGCAGCCGGTGTGTGCGGAGATGTGACTCAGTTTCCCCACGGGGGATGCATTGTGCTGATGGGCAGCGAGCTGAGAGAGAGATTTGGGTGTCAGGGGACTGGGCTTTGGCTCAGCACCCCCAGTTGTCTCCGGGAAAGTTACTGGGGGATGGAAAAAGGGGAGTGCAATTCCCTCTTGGCCCCCTGCCCTACACCAGGCTGGGCTCCTGCTGTCGGTAGTCGTGGCTCGGGCGTTTGTCTGTGTTTGATGGGGGTAAGCGTTGCTCTGCTCCTGGGGTGCAGTGCCGGGGGTGCCTTCAAGCGTCTTAAACCAACCTAGCCCAGAGAAAGGGGGAGTTAATCCCCCCTGTGGGATTTGTGCCTTTATCCCATGCCCAGCCCTGCTGGCATGAGGGGGGGTGCAGGATAGGGCAGGCTCCGGGCAGGTGGGTGCTGTCCTCCTTAAAAATCCCCTTGCTCCCAGGCAGGGGGTTGCTGCTCCCTGCCAGCATTAACCCTTTGGGGTGGGGGGAGATGTGGGGCTGGGCACTGCGCCGGGGTCCTGCAGCAGCCATCGGAGGGGTGCAGGGGCTGCCAAGAAATCCGTACTTTTGATCAGCATAACTTCTGGGACATCTCCTGCCCAGATACCCGTCCCTGTCCTCGCAGCAGATGGGCGCAGTCATCCCAGAGGATGCTTGATAGGGACGTTAAAAATCAAAAGCCAGGTTTTGATTGCAGCGCTGGGAAGCGGCGCTCGCAACTCCGGCGTGCTCGGGAGGGACTTTCTCTGCCTTGCATAGGTGACACAAACATCTGCGGGGCCAGCTGGGTGTGTGTGGCCAGAGCCGCGCTCCTGCTCCACGCCAGCCAGTGGAGCAGGGCCAAGCCAGGGTGAAAAAACCTCCGGGGGAATTTCAGCCCCGTCTCTCTATCAGGGGGCAGGAGGACTTAAACCACAGGCTGGGTTTGGCCCCTGGAAATGTGAATCCCCTTCCTATCTATTCCCTGCAATTGTTTGCAGCCCCTCTGAGACCTTGTGTGTTCCCATGTTGTGCCCATCCCTCCGGATTCGCCTGGCATCGTGGCATGGCTGGGCACAGAGACTCGGGAAGGGCTTGCTGAGGGTGCAGGTCGGGGTGTCTTGCATAGGAATTTATGCTGGGCTGAGAAAAAAACAGTAGTTCCTTTGCTCTCCTGAATCTCTGGGCTCTCCCAGCACCAGAAATCCTACAGATCCTGCCTTGGGGTGTTGGAAAGGGGTTGGGTTGCTGGAGACCTGGGCAGTAAAATACACAGGAGGGTGGCAGCAGTAGGGTCGTACGGGCACGGGCGCACGGCAGACTTACTGGATGGAGGTGAATTGCTCGTGCTCTGGTGGGAACCTGCAAAGGTTTTCTGGTGCAGATGGTGCTGGTGCTCTGTCCTGGCACTGGGTGCTCGCCCGGTGTCAGTGGAGAACAAAGGAGAGCTGGGGTGAGTCAGCAGGAGGGATGCTTTCCTTCTGTCTGGGAGGCCTGGTGGGAAGGGGGACAAATCCTGCCCTGGAGAGGGAGGGAGGGCAGTGGCTTGTCATCATCCCAGAGCTCCCATACACACATCCCAGTTCAGCTGGGGAGCCGGTCTGGTGGCAAGGGATGTCTGTGTCCCTGTGCAGGTGCCTCGTCAATATGAGCATGCCTCGGGAGATGGGCACATGGGCTTTGGGCTGTGCAAACTGTGTGGGTGATATTCCCACCGTGTGGGTGATATTCCTGCTGTCCTGCCCCTGGAATGGGCATTGCTCTTGGCAATCAGTGCCTTGCTGCTGCTGCTGGCTCTCTGCACCCGCTCTGTAGCTGGAGAGGTTGAGGGCTGTGTTTTGAGCTGGTGTTTTGGGGCATGTTCCTTCTGGTGTGAGGTGGGAACGGTCATTCCGGCAGGCAGTGGTCCATTGCTGCATCCCCCAGTAGGTCCCAGTCCCTGCAGCCGTACTGTGCTGTGGCAGGAGCCGGGAGGAGAGGAGCACGTGGAAACCACACGTTGCCAGAGGAGGAAATCAAGGGAGCGTGGATCATCCTGCCTGCTCCCCTCCCAGCCTGGTGTAACCACTGATCTGTTGTGGAGGAGTTAACTTGTCCAGAATAGCAATGCTGCTCCAAGAGGCTTCGGCAGACCCCAGGGCTGCTCCCGGCCACCTCCTGCCCTCTGCCAGGGTGTCTCAGGGAAGGGAAACGAAATACACCCTCCTCTTTTCCCAGTCACTTCCATGCGAGGTGGGAGGACGGGGAGTTGCAGCCAAGGATTTGGGAGGAAAGATGTTTCTAGAGATCCCTGTTTGGTTTTTCACAGCCAACAAAAGGGAGAGCAAGTGGAGAACTTCGCAGCAGCAGTTGCTGCTTCTCTGAAGTGCTCGGGAAGTCCTGTCCGTGCTCGAGGGAGAGGCTTGGCTGTTGGAAATGGGTTATTTTCTCGGGGGTGGCAGGGCGCCGAGGCCCTGAGCTGCTGTCGGGCAGTGGTGCCCTGCCAAGGAAGCTCTTTTCAGCTCTGTCCCCGCCACCCCTCCGAGCAGAGCTAATTCAGTGGCGGTGAAAGGAGCTGGATTGACAGCCGTGAGGAGGCTCCTCTGTTGGTAAGGGCTCAGGCTTTGCTCCATGCAAACCTGGCTACTGGAAATCTGCCGTTAGGAGTCAGGTTAGGACCAGAGTCACCAGGGCTGTTCAGGTATTTCTTTCTGTCTTGTGATGTCTGCTAGAGGGTACAGTTGTGTCTTGCTTCGGTACCAGCACTTTATGTCACTGTATTAATTTTAAATCTCGGATTAGACCTTGGGATAGAGCTGCCAGCTGGGATGGGAGGGGCAGGACTTATCCCAGCAGGAGCAGGAAAAGGGTTTGTGTGTGTTGGGTCCAACAGCTTGGCATTTTTACTGCTGCACATGTTGGTCCTTGAGCTGGGGCTGCTCCTGCTCTTGTGGGTACACCCAGGGCTTGCGTGGGTGTGAAGGTCAGAGCTGTCTTTTGTGACAATGAAGCTGTTCTGCAACTCCTCTGCATCCCCTCCCACCATGCCCGGACAGCATCTGCCCACCCCAGTAGCGAGTGGCTCATGCTGGAGAAGACCCATCCTGAACTTTCATCCAGCGTTTGAATCGAGTCCGGGCGTTGCTGAGACCTTTGGAGCAGTTCTCTCAGCACCAAAACAAATGGCTTGATTATGATTTCACTTTAATTGGCATCAGTCAGCGCTTTCCATGGCGAGGCTCTGACGATCCCAGGAGCACACGCAGGCGCTTGCGTCTTATCCACCCCAATTCACCCGTGCCTTGGGCAAATCAGGCTGTAGGGCAAGGGCCACTTCTCTGGACACCCCCTGGCTTTGTTGGCAAGGGGATGCCATGCCTTTATTTGCTCCCCCTTTGATTCTAAAAGTCAAATCTGAGTTTAACACAAGTCACAGTTTTGTGGGTTTTTTTTTAACCCTGATGTTTCATGCGGTTTCCACTTGGGGTTTGAAAGGGGATCTGCCGTGGTTTACCTAAGCCTGTTCTGCAAATTTGTTTTGCCCCTGTTGTGCTCTTGAAATAATTTTGGAGAAATGATATCCTGGCTGCGAAACAAAACAAAATCAAGCGTGTTTGTTTGATGGATGCAAACAGAGAGCGCTTGTTTGCGAAGCAGGAAAGAATCTTTCTCGGAAATGGGTGGTTTTGGTGATGCTTTGCTGCCCCATCTGTCCCCCTTTATCCATGGGAATTTCCCTCTCCGTGTTTTTATTGTGGAATATGAAAAATAGGGCTGGTCTCTGATGGGTGACAGTGTGGTGTGTCCCAGCACCCCCTCGCTGTGTGTCTACCCCTGTGCTGAGGCAGGGCTGCTCCTACTAGGGCTTGAGCTGTGGTGATTCCCACTGAGGATTTGGGCAGCTGCCTGCCTGGTTTGCAGTGGATGAGGGCAGAAAGCCTGCTGGGGGGCAGGGGGACCTGCTCTGGGCTCTCTGTCCCCAGGAAAGCGGTGCTCCCTGTCCCAGTGGCCTTGGGGCTGAGCCATAGGGAGTTTCCTGGTGCAAATATGGAGCAAGACGGGACAAAGGTTGTTCACAGTAGGGTGCAGGGATTGCTAAAGCTCCTTGGGCAGCAGCACAGCTCTGTGTCTGTTTTGCTTGAGGCCCCCACTGCAATAACCCCAGTGAGGGCTGTTGCTTGTCCAGCCCTTTCCCGCATGCTGGCAGCCCCATGGACACACTGAGTCAGGCACTGCTCATCCCAGCATTCCCATCTCCTGCCCTGCCTGGCCGGCTCCCCCATCCTTGCACAACCACCAGACTCCTTTAGTCCCAGATCAGCATGCATCTCCCTCCCTGGCCTGTGGCACATGCTCCTGTGAAATACTCATCCCATTCTCATGGTTTCCAAGCTCAACACCTGGTACTTTTTGTCATGCTGCAATTATTTATGTCAGAGCCTCACCTAGCAGAGACCAAAGCTCCTGGTTGCTTTCCTATCCACTTCCCAAGCCCAGACTGGGGGATGTATCCTGCATCCTTCTTTCTGCCCAGGGTCTCCTTTCCATGTCCCTGGAGCTCCTCCATCAGAGGGGCTGCGCAAGCCCTGAGCAGTGCCCACGTACGATGATCGTGGCTCTTTGTAGCTTGTGAGTTGTTGCTTGCGATGGCATGTTTCTGAAAGGGGAGTTTATTGCTGAAGTGACATGTCAGCAAATCTTCGCCACCTCTCTCCCATCTCAGAGATGGAATCAGCTTAAAGTAGGGGAAAAAATTGTCATATGCATGGATTTTTTTTTATTTATTTTTTTTTCTTGAGTGCAATTTCCATCTGAGATGAGACAAGCTCCTGATTGCTGTGCCAGAGCAGGGTTTCCCTTTATAGCTCTGCCTGTAGTTCACTGGAGCTGTCTGGGCTGGGGTCTCGTAGGGTACAAGCGTGCTTTTCTGGATCTGTCATCTCCATTGGAAGGTTAAATATCTCTGGTCTACTAACTCTGGAAAAATTGAACTCAAACAGACTTGTACCCTGCTCCTCTGGGATGGAGAATGGCTGATGGGGGGGGGAGGGAGGTCAGAGCAGCCAAGCAGGTGATGGAGCTGGCCCTTTGGAGGGTTGCTGGGGTGGCATTTCTAATCACTAAGCTGGGGTTATGAAGTGGAGGTTCAGTTCTTAGCCCTGCAATTGGCTTCTCCCGTGATGTTAGGTGCCCTCTTAGGTCCTGTAAATGTGTATATTCGTGTGCAGCAATTCCAACACTTCCTTCTCTGGCTCCGTGAGTCATCTGCTTGCTTTGCAGTGTTTTTGTGGCAGGATGCATCCCTCTGGAAGGAAAATGCTAAGAGTGACCTGCTGGAGGGCACCACAGATGTCCCCCAGCATCCTGCCCTCACTTGGAGTTTACAGGGTTACTGGGAGCATTTTTTCAGTGTGAGGTGCCAGGGAATCGTCATTGCAGGGGAATGTGGCGTATGGTTGTGGTAGTGCAGAGCTGCTTGGTGGGTGGATGATGCCCTTGGAAGAGTCCTGTGTGGCACCGAGGATAGCACTGCTTGGCCTCGTGCACTGGGAAGGGGCAGCTCCCTGTGGATGTTAGCAAGAGGTGGGTTGGGGATGTGGATCTTCTTCAGCTTGCCTAAATCATTCATCTCTTCTGTTGGCTTCACAGGAGTCTCTCCAGCTTATGCTGTTAGAAAAATCTCCCCCTTGATCTAGCAGAGTTGTTCTTTCCTCCTCCCAGACCCACCCAAACCTGCCAATTTGAGCTCAGACACCCCTGTTTTCCTTTAGGAGGGAAGGGGAAAATCGGGAAGCAGCTAATCTACAACCACATCAGTGGGCAAATGGGCTAATAGAGATTGTAATGAGAATACAGAGCCAAACAAACAAGCAAATGGGGAAGCACAGTCCTGGCAATGCCATGGAGGGACTTACACCGACCAAGGGGCTGGTCCAGTGCTCATTAATGTCACCACAAGTCATCATCCAAACTGTAATGGAGTGTGGATCAGGTTGGAAGACAGCATTTTAGTCTTGCTACAATATGCAAACTGTTCAGGGGCTGCATATGGAATAGTAATGCGGGAAGCCCTCTCCTAACAAAGAGTTTGCTTGTTGTTGTATGCAGCACCTTTGCAAAGCAAACAGGAGATACCTTCTGCTCTCCTTAGGTTTACTTTTCAGAGGTGCAAGGCTGTGTAAGAGCCAAGTCTGAGACTCAGGCTTAGCTGTCTGGATGCTGCAGCGTCTGCTGAAATGCCAAACACATCTTAATCATTAGTATATTAAAAATGTTAACTTAAATAAGGGGTTTTCAGCTGGCGGTGAGTGGTGTTGGCTCTCACCAGCAGCCGTCATGCTGGGAAGCAGTCGTTACTTTATATGCAAAGTGAGGGGGCAGAAGAGCAGATGGGTGGGTAGGGGAAGGCTGAAGGCAAACTTGACTTTGCAGCTGGATTCTCCCCTGGAAGAACCAGTGTCAGTGTGGTGGAGACAAGGTCTGGAGAGCTGAGCCTGGTCTGGAGGTGGGGACACCTTTGGGAAGAGAGCTGAAGAGGAAAGGACACCAAGGGTCAAACAGGAGACATGAGAGTCCAGCTCTGCATGTCAATGAGGACAGAGTAAATAAGGAATAAAACCACCTTCCAACATGAGCAGCTGGTGAAATATCACAGGTTTTTTTCCCAGAGATGGGAGATTTTGACCGGCTCTGTGCCTGCAACCATAAATGGCTCTGACACCTGCGTCTGTTTTATCAGACACATGCAGAGCCCCGGACATGATCCAAACATTTATTACTTTGCATTTTGGAGTCTGATTTTATTTTTTTTGTCCTTCTTTTTTTTTTCCTTTAATCATAGTGGAATCGTTATTTTCCCAGCTTCACATCCTCTGCTCAGCAAAACCAACTGTTTCTCAGATTTATATTTCTTTCGTGCTGCTCTAATAAAGAGATGAGAAAGAAAACTGCCGAGAAAAGCACCTTCTCAAAGGCAAGGAGGAAGAGCAGGGCAGTGTCATGTTCAGAGCCACCTCGAGGTGGTTCAGACCCACAGATAGTCACAGCATTGATACTTGAAGGTGTTTTTGGGTTGTTACCCTAAAGTCCTCCAAACTCAGTAAGTTGTAGGTGTAGGGTTTTACTTTGGGATAGTCTTTATTGTCTTGCATCCCTGTTCTTCTCTTTTGGCCCAGGACGAAGCTCTTGATGAGTTCCAAAGGAAGAATGACCTAGGTGAACACTTGAGCAAGCATTTTCCATGGCTCTGAAGGTCTGATGCTCATCTTGCATTGCAGATCAGTGGGAGCTAGGCGAGCACCTGCTTCTCCTACTTTTATCCAAAGATTTCAGGCTTGTGCTGTTTGTTACATAAGGAAATCCAAATTTTTATTTCTGAAACAGATCTTTTCACTAAAAAAATCCATGTCTGTCTTGAGTACCTTGGCTGGAAAATACTGAGTTTAGAATTTCCTTGTTGGGAAAAGGGCAGATTTGGGTATGGTTGGAAAAAGAGTATTTCTTTCGTTTAATCTGAGTTTATGAGTTCGTTGTAGTATCTTGTCAAATTTTACAGGAAACACTCTGACTAAGCTGAAGTGAGATTTTGGGTTTTAAAATGTCTTGTAGTACAATTTTGATTTCATTCAGTCTCAGAAGGATTTATGGATACACAGAGCTTCCCTTTAGCTGAAAAAAGTCTTTCTCTTCTCACCTCAGAACTGCTTTACATTTTGGAGTCGGTTTTTCCATCCTATTTCATCCCTCCTATTGCTTTCTTCTGGTTGGAGGAGCTGTTCTGCTTTGAACCAGACAAAGTTGATGTTGAATGTATGTTTTCCAAGGCCAAGTTTCAGGCTGGCCAATGCACGTCGTGACCCTGTTTGCTCAGCAAACTTGCACAGTGTGAGAGTCAGGGCAAAATGAGGGAGCAGTTTGGAGATGCTCTGGTGGTCTGTGTTAAGTGATGTGATTTAGTCCTCTACAAACACGAGGAGCTAAAGGTATCTGTTAGCCTTGACTTGTGTACTCAGGAAATTAAAGAAAGCCTCTCCCCTCTCTAGGTGCTTGTGTTCTGTGGCAGACAGGACATGGTCAGAAGGTCAATGTCCCACCTTGGGTTGTTATTGCTTGGGCATGGAGGGGGTTGGTTGAGGGAGATGCCTTCATTGGTGCATGTCAGATGGCTCTCCTAAATTTTTCTGGTCGTCCTTGGCTCCTGGAGGACAGCAGCTGCAATTTCCTTGCTGGTTTGAAGCCAGCAACATGCAGACTGTTGACATTGTTTAGCAAGGAACGGGGCCCTTCACCTTGGACACCTCTGAGTCTGGAAGCAGCGTGCCAGACATTTTTGGCTGTTCGGAGGTCCACTTGGTGACCTCTGTCCATTCAAATGGCACTGCCCTAAGCAGTCTCAACAGACGACCAAGGTCTGAAGAGACCGCAAGGTGATAAATATCCTCTTGGTCCTTCCAGAAAAGACTTGAAGGCTTGATGGCAACGCATTGTGTAGGAGAAACTCCACTCACCCTCCTGGGACCGACCCTCCAGGGTGGGTGGGAGTCGCAACACAAGCCCCGTGCAGGTTTTGGTGGAAAGGGAAGGTTCTGAGTGATGTCCTGAGCACGGGGGGTTTGCAGTTGGGGGTGGAAAGGGAGGCTGTGAGCCCGCGGAGAGGCACCGCGGTGCTGCCGGTTGAGTGCGATGGGGAGATGTCAACTCTTCCTCTCAGCTTCCCTTTGCAGCGCCAACTGTCAGTAATTTAACTAACGTTTTGTAAATAAATGTGGCATTCGGACAGCTGTCACCGCGCCTGTTATAAACACTCCTTTTGTCACTAAAAGCTGGCAGTACCGCTCCGTTTCCCCTGCAAACGCAGCTCCCACTGCCAGTTAGCTCCTGAAGCCAGGGCTGTCAAGGAATCGCACGCCGGCCGGCGGCTGGGCGACCGTGGCTTCGTGCAGGGTGCCCAGCGAGGCATTGCCAGGGCCTGGTGCGAAGGCAGCTTTTGCAGCTCGGAAAGAAATAAATGACCCCATCAGCCAACAAGAAAACCCATTCGAATGTGGCTGTAGGGCTGGTGGGTTCCCAGCCAGGAGCCCAGGAGGTCCAGCTGCAGTGCTGGTGGTGGCACCGGCCCCTCTGCCAGCCCAGCCCGGTGGGAACCACAGGTAGGATGAGATGGGGAGCCCAGCCAGACTCGGGCTCCAATGTGCCAATGGAGCAATTTGGCACTGGCATTGCAAATGCTTTTCACTTTGGAGCACGGGCTCCTCACGCAGCAGTTTCGATTTTGGTAAATTGGGTCTCTGCTGGACTGGGTTGGATCTGTGCAGAGATCTGTCCTTTGAGGCCATCAGCCTTGCTTGTCCTGTTAGGAGCATATTCAAAACCTTCAGGCAGTCTGGGTGCTTCTCCTCCTAACAAACCTGCCTGGAGAGGGGATGCTGTTGCCTTTCTCCTTGCTGGGAAGTCTCGATCCTTTACTGCTTTGCTCCTTACATCTTCCAGGGTCCCTTGCAGCTCCAGAGAGCCCTCCCTTGGCCAGTTTCTCTCCCAGTATTGGGTGGTATAACTTCCATCAGTCAGCACCTATAGCCTTGCCGTGCTGCATTGATGTGTGATGCTTGCAGTACTGACATCAGCACATGACACCTCTCTCCCTAAGCTGCTGTAAAATTAGCTTCATCTCAAGTGGCAGAAAATGATCATATCCTTGCTTGAGGGTGATGAAGAATATTCCTGAGTCACTGCTAGTGATGAAACAGGCAGAAAATCCAGAGCGATACACAACTGCCCACTCAGTTTTAATCGCCGAGGCCATTTGCTGCTGCAGAGCCTTAGGATGCAGCTTCCTCCTCCTCTCCCTCCCTTTCATCCATCACTCCCCTTGGCTGCCCGGGCTGCGGCTTCCAGCAGGGGCAGAGCAATTTCCTGTCCCACTGGTGAGGCTGCAGGCTATGAGCATCTCCTGCTTCTTCACTGGACCCCGGGAGGAGAGGAGGGAGGTCAGAGCTTCCTTTCCTTAAAGCGATCGGGGGGGAAAAAGGTGAAGCTTGCCCTCCTCAGTTCTCCTCCTTCCAGGCTGTGATCCTGCAGCCTGCGAAAAACTCTCCTCCAAGCTCACCCTCATCTCCACCAATGTTCTCTGCTGCCTCCAAAGCAGCTGCTGTGCCCATGAGGATGTTTCCTTTTATGTTTCTCCCCCATCAGCCTTAGTTCAAAGCCATTTCCCTGGATTTTTTATGTCTTGGATAAAGCCACCCTCCTTCCTACAAGTGCCAGCTTGCTGCTTGGGAAACCTCTTGCCAAATTTGCTGGTGACTGAGGCCAAGAAAACCCTTCAAACCACTGATGATCAGAAGCAGAGCACTGTAATGCTTCCCATCCTTGCGTGTGCTCCCTGGCAGCAAGTTAGCACGAAGGGCTCCTCAGAGGCTTCCTGCAGGTCCTGCCCTGCCAGCTTTCCCCCCCAGATCCAGGTGGAAACCTTCTGGGTGAGGGTTGAAGGGTCTGAAAAACCCTGGCAAGGTTCATATGAGTCCTTCAGCTTGGCCATGACCTCCTTCTGCTCTTCCATTGCTGCCAACCTGGTTCAGCATCATTTTGGGGGAAAATCATAGCAATCCTTCAGCTTGTGCAGACGTTTGAAGGAGGACTCTTCTTTCCTCCAGTCAGGGCTTGTCAGTATTTATTCCTTAACCTGATTTTCAGATGTTCTCTATCCTGCAGATTTGCTGGGATATGCTGTTCACAAGAAACTCTCCTGGTGTCAGGCTTCTGCTAGGATAGCTTAATAGCTCCTTCCAGCCTGCGCGGGGAATAAGCAGGACTGGCAACAGCGCAGACGCGGAGGCATAAATGTGTCAAAGCCAGGGTTTTGTGGGGTAAAAAATACTGCAGAAGCTCACTTGCTGTTCCAGCAGAAGTTTTCTGTGCTGGTTGGCCAAATCCGGGCGAGTTCCTGTCAGTCCTGCTCTCCTCTCCATAATCCCCGGCAGCTTTGCACGCCGGGTGTTTATTTGTCAGCACAAGCAGGTGCAGAGCTGCAGGACATGGGTTGAGCATCTCGCTTTGGTGGTTATCCCAGCCTGCAGCCTCTTTATTCTCACGTCGGGCAGATCAGCACTCCTCCTCAGCTTAATTTCCTTTTTCCTTATCCCTTCCCCAAAAAGCAGAGTGTGGATGCTGTGTTTTGGGATGGGTTCAGCAGGAACCCAGGAGGCGAATATCAAAATGAATAGATGGGTGGTAGTTTGTGTGTATATATCTGTATTTATATACCTTGTGCACAGCTAATGAACAAAGATACAGTACAGGGGGGGAGTATTTTGTGCTGATACCTGTCGAGAGAGGCAGGAGGTGGGGATAAAGCCAGAGGGAGCCAGCACAGATCCCACAGCTCTTCCCAGGAAAAGCGGTCCCTTGCTTTGAGGAGAGGTGGGAGGACCCGTTAGTAAACGCTCTAATTTTTCCTCCAGGTAGTGCCAACTGCTGCTTGTTTCTCCCACTGTGAGTCTGAAACAGCCCCGCTAACCTCTGGCAAGATCAGGAGGATAACAAGGGAGGGAAGGCTGACTTTGTTTGCGGCATTTAATTATTTATTTTTTCTCTGGCTCGGGAAGGAAGAAATAAAGTTGGATTTCAAGTGGGGTTGGAGAGAAATGAGAAATGCTCTTCAGCTGCCTTCTCCTTTCTCACGTCCCCATAAATAACCCTTCTCGCTCGGAGGCGGCTGGGCTCTTAGAGGAGAGAGCTGGATTTTGACTGCTATTTTCTTGCTGCAGCTCAAGGGCTCCTTCCCTTCCCTGCCCGCAGTGCCCCTCGTCGCAGCCTGCTTCTCCCCAGAAAGCAGTTTCTCTTCTCACATGGGCTTGTGGGAAGCCCCTGGGGTGGGCAGGGCTGCTCCCCACCTGCTGTGGCTTTTGGGCATGGGCATCACTGCTGACACCTTGGAGATCCCAAGCCGTGGTGGTACCTCGGGGTTGCTCTCAGTTTCCTCAAGTCGAATGCCAGTGACAAGCGAGGTGTGAGCCTTGGGGGGATGGACAGCAGCAATCCCAGGTGCGTGCTCCTGGGGAGATAGACAAAAACTGCTCAAAATGCTCATGGTGCTCTTTACAGATCCTTTCACATCCACCCAACCGCCTCTTGTAATAAAACCAGGTCCGGCCGTGCAATAGCTTTACTCAGCACTGAAGTGTCCTTCCATGGGCGAGGCTGAAAGAGGACAAATGGACCGAAAGTGTCACTGTAAAGAGGTTTTTGATATCTATGAGCTCTTCTCTAAGGATTTGTGGCCAGGTTTTGCTTGCAGTTTAGTCCACCCTCTCTCTAGCTCAGTGTCTAACCTTGTTCAGACCTTCCTTGTGAATTCATGGACGTGAGGTGCCGGTGATCTCTCTCCCTCTGCATGTCCCTTCTCCCTGTTTCTGCTAACTTTTGTGGGTCAGCTGGCTGATTTCAGTCAGATTTTACAGAGGGCTGGGTGTTACATTTCTATAACTGCCATGAAAAACAGGCAGGTAGAGATCGAGCCACTTCATTAGTCTTGAGACAATGATAGAATGAGCTCAACTCTTGTACGAAACACCCGAGAATCCCCATATGGGCACTGCGTGTATGGAAGACTCGAGGCAAGAAGGAGCTCCAACATGAGCTTGTGTCATTTAAGACTAAAATGTGTGGGAGACTACGTGTTCTCCATGGTATGTGTGGAGCTACTCATGAAATGCAACATGGAGTCCAGGCAGGGGGGGGGGTTGGAGCATTCCAGGTTGCATATAAGGAAAACCATGAAGATGGTGTTGTGGATGGGGACAAGGAGACCAAAGCTCGGGTTTGTGTTGATAATGCAGCTGATAGCAAATGGGGGATGCTACACTTTGCAGCCCTGGATCAGAAGACCGCAGCAGCTGGTGGCTGTGGCATTGCTGAAACTGGCTGGCTCACCCTTCCCTTCAGTTCAAAAATAAAGGAAAAAAAAAAAAAAAAAAAGCTCAACAGCAATGACAAAAAAAAAATATAATAAAAAGGCCAGTGATTCGCTTTCCAGAAGTTCCTAATGCTGCAACAGGCAAAGCACTGGAGATAAAAGAAATAAAAAAGCGGAGGAAAAAGGGGGAAAATGCATTTATGAGCTCTCAAACTAACAGCATGCAACTCTCATATTATTTTTCCTCCTTAGCCTTTGAAACAGAACAACGGCCTGGAGCCTTCTCGGCAGATGGACAATGTGCGTGCCTTAACCACTTAACAGCCATTAGCCTAATTTCACGTACTGGAGCCAAATTAAATAATAAGTAAGAGGCTATGAAAAGCTGGTTTGGAGGCTGCGTTACTGCCTTTCACTTGATAACCTTCTCATAAACAGATGCTCTCCCTCTACCCTATTAACCTTGTCTGAGAGCAGGGAGGGGGCTTTGGGGGAGCAAACAAACCAGACCTTGCTGGGGAAGGGGGAGGTGAGGTGGAGGGGCCAGATGTGGGGTCCTTTGGATTTTGGAGGCTCCTCTTGTTTTTCTCCCCCGATGGCCGTGGAGGAGTGGCTGAGTGAGAAGCTCGTTCCGTGGTTGTGTCCAGGTCATTTGAATGTGCCAAATGATTCATCTTGATCAGCGAGCCCATCTGTACCTGCTGAGCGAGGCTGTGCCACCCGGAGCTGATTTTGTGGACAAATCTGTTTTACTTGGAGGAAAGGGGAGATGGTGCTGGTAGACACGAAAGGGGAGGTGGCCCCGTGGCTGAGTGCCTGATCCCGCCCCGGGTTTGGCTCAGGCAGGGCATGGGGGGCTGCTGCATCCTCCTCCTGCTTGTACCACCTTTCAGATGAAGTCATTTTGCTGCTCTTTGCCTCTTCCCCCCCTCCCTGCTGTGTTGAAATAGGAATAGTACTTACCTAAGCTTCAGGAATTTGTGAGCATTAGGTAGCTCACAAAATGTTCTTGCCGTTGTTTTGGTGATGGGAGGTGGTCAAGGGGTGTGCAGGGGGGGTTGGATGCATTTTTTTTTGTGCAAAAGGTTTGAAGGCAGCTGCCTTATTTCATCACTAACCCCCCAGCTGCCAACTATTGCTTTGCATCTCGACTCCGGGCCTCTTTAAGTGTTTGAGGGATTATAGATGACCATGCAGCTATTTTTGGTGGAGGTTTTATTTATTAAAAAGCCATCTTACTTCATTAAAAAGATACATCGATGGGAAATAGATGAGTGGTTCTATTACTGGCTCGTAGCGTGCCGTGCAAGCCCGGGGCCGCTGGGATATGTGCTTTGTGCCCTCCCTTGGTGCAAGAAATGTCTCTCCGTGGAGCCGCACAAAACCTGGTGCATGAGCCATCCCCTTACCCTGGCTGCAGGGTCCAAGGTCCTGGGATAGATGTGAGAAGGTTGGCTCTCGGTGCAAGGTTTCCAGCAGTTCCGTGGTGCAGTTTGACTTTCCTTCCTTGTTGGTTTTCCTGAGCTCCGTGCAGGCTCTGCTTTCATATGCAAAGCCCATCCTCTGACTGGCACAGCAGCTGATAAAGCCGGGTTTCTTACAAGTTTGCTTCATTTTGGTCCAAGTAGGAGAAAATGACTTGCCACCTGCAGCGGGGACGTTTGGAAAGGCTTTGTGCTGTGTGGATTCTCCGAGGTTCAGATAAGGATGAATCTCATTTTTATGTGGCCTTTTCCTCCGTGGAGCACTCGCAGAGTCCCTCTCCTGTACCTGGCTGCCTATCTGTACTAGACTTGCAGGTACTTAATGTCTTTGAGCCATCTGTTCCTCTGTCAAATTTAGTTAAAATTGGCCAAAGGCTTCGGAAATTATTGGGAAGATTGCTAGACAGAGGCACACAGGCAAAGAGCACGATCACATAAACTCATTCCAGTAGGACTCAGAGCTAAAAATACATCTTGGTTTGTTATCCAGAGTGTGGGGAGATGGGATCCACATCCAACCTTTCCCCAATGTAGGGAATATTAGATTTGGGTCTATTTTTTGGTGCTGTAGAAAGTTCCTTCACGGAGATGGACTTTGCTTTGGGTGGGATGTAACTGCAGGTGTCTGAGATGATGGGTGTCTGCATCTGAGCAGGTTTGTCTGGTCCCCTTTTGTAGTCACTGAGGAGCAATGAGCCTTTTTAGGGTGCAATTCATCCCAGTCTAAGGCAGGTGTCTAAAACAGGTCAGACAGATTGTGTCCTAGCAGTGCCTTTTTCTCTGTTTGCTATGAATCAGGGTCCAAGTGGCTTGCTTGTGTATCGAGGTGATAAATCCCAACCCAAGTGTTTAGAGGAAACCATAGGCTCAAAATAGGAAATATCTAACATTGATCAGGGCATTGTTAGAGGCAGGGATGGGTGTGGAGCAGCAGGAATGCACCTGATGCTTCACCTAGCAGAAATGGAGGGGTTTTTTGTGATGTTTTTGAATCCTGGGCTCATTCATGTCCCATCCCTCTATCTTCCAGGAGACTTAGCTAAGCAATTCTGCACGTAGCTTGTCATTAGGCACCGCACCCAGCAACCTGCAAGTTCATTAGTATTCTTTTTAGTGCTAACGAAATGTCCAAGCTGCATCTTTTCTGCATGAGAGGCTGAAATGCCTTAGCAGTAAGGGAAAAATCAAGACTCCAGTGCTATGGAGACCACCCAGAGCGGGGCCCTTCTGCCAGCAAAGCACCGCTGGTGTTACTGTGGCAAAACCACAGGAGAACAAGAAAACCAACAAACCCCAAAGTGGTTAGAAGGTAATTTTATCTTTTTAATTGAATCTGCAATGAGGCCTCTGCCAGCGTGGCAGTTTGAGCCGAGGATCTTCCTCCCCCAGCACAGCCTTGCTGCAGAAATCCATAGGAGTGAACGTCTGCAGGTGAAGAGGCAGCGTGAAGGGTTGGGTTAGGGATGCTCTGCTTTCCCCTGCCCCTATAGGAACCTATGGGGCTGCTTGGCTCTGCTTTGTGTGTTGGATAAGGCAGGTGCAAACTCCTTTTCTTGCAAATCCTTTTCTTGTAGTGAGTGCCAAAAAGACAAGGCAGCACGAGGGCCGTGGCTGTGCCCTGCCTGCCGAAGAGGCTTTCATTGATTTTTGTTTTCTTCAATGGAAACAGAACTGACATCCATTAACCAGCCTCCCGGCCTCTCCAGAGCAAGGCATGGAGGCAGCAAGGGCTTTACTGCTAATTTTTTTTCTCTTCAGCTTGTGTGTTTCTCTCCCATTGCTCCTTGCTAATGCTCAGCAGTTCTGGCTGCAGCTCGGGAGATGTAGAGGGGTTGGGGAGCGGAGCAGAAGAAATAAGAGGTAGAAATAAAGCTCCCCTAGTCTGCCTTATCCCCAGCGTGTGTCTGTGTTTTGGGAGCCCCCTGATTTATTTAACCAGCTTGGACATGCACAGGTAGCTCTGTGAAATAGCCGTGGGGGAGGATGGATGGGAGAAGCCATCTCTTCTGGCTTTATTTGACACCTCTGATGTTTCCTCTGCTGCTCTGTGATGCTCTCCCTTAGGGATGGAGCACGGCCAGGCTGTGGATAGTGGGGTACAGAGTGAGCTCCCAGTTTCTTTCCTCTCCAGAGGTTTTGTTTAGGAGAGGCTGGAGGTGAGAGACGAGAAGGGCTTGGCACTGGGGGCAGCAAGAGGCAGGATCACACTGCAGAGGTGCCTGAGATGCTGGTGGCTGTCACCGGCTTTGTCTGCATCCTTTCTGTCCCTGGGAATTATCCCCAAGCTCTGCACCGTTCTTCAGGAGAAAAACTTCCTCCTTTCTTAGGATCTGTGATGGGTTGAAGAGAGAAAAAACATTTATGGTCGAAAATGGACTTTTAAAATTAAAGTCTTGTGAAAGAAATATATTTAACATTGTATGTATAGATGTGAGGTAGGCTTGTGAGCTTATGTATATTTGATATCTATACATTTGATGTTAGTTTTTGAATGTCTCCTGAATTCTCAGCAGAATATTTTGCTCGCTGTTTTGTTTAGTTATTTCCCCCTCCTTTACTTTTGGTGTTCTTGTTTTCTCCTCGCTCGCTCTTCCTGTGCAACTCTTCAATAACTGGTTTGTATTCAGTTGCAGAGTTTTCTTTGGGGGGTTGCTTTTTAATATACTGCTTATGAAGAAGCCTGATTTTGGGACTGGTGTTTGCAGGAGAATGTTTCTGCAGCAACAGGGTAGGTCTCCGGAAAACAAACAAACACACGCAAAACAAAGGAGGGGGAGAAGATGGTTTGGCCTTTTGGGCAGTGAATACTGCAGAAATACCTTTGACATTTTCCCAGATTAACAGACAGGTCCCGAGCTGACTCTGGTACCCAGTTTCCAAATGTCTCTGCCTGGACTGGGCCTCAGCTGCTGATTTAATGGCAAACCTCTTGTTGCTAGTGCTGCACCATTCCCTACTGGAAAAGCAGCCTAGGCTCTGTTTTTTAATGAAGGAGTTGTTAATGCTTTGGTGGGTGTAAAGGTTCCTGCCTTTATTAGGGAAGGACAGGAGCTCCCTCAGTCCCTCACCCATCTCTGTGTGCTCAAAAGATGCTCCCTGTGCTTGCTGTGCATTGATCCCGCTCTGGTTCCCCATGCTGGTGTGGTGAAGTTAATTAACTCGATCAAAGCATCTCTCCTGTAGATCAGGACCCTTGTCAGGATGCTCTCCTGAGCTTTCTGGGTGGTGCTTTTTGTTCGTCTCGCCCTCGCAGCAGCTTGGTGGCACATGTGGTTGTAGCCAGCGTAGGGATGATGGGAGCACTGGGATCCTATGTCCTGAGCTGGGAAAATTCAGATGCTGGAAATGGAAGCACTGGGAGCTGTGGGCTTCATGCTTGATTGCTTTCCTGATTGATACTATAAAAAAACCAAAGAAATGCATTAGAGATGCATTCTTGATTTAAAGAATGTTTGATTTAAAGAGTGCCTGGATGCCGACGCCATCTCTGTTTGTTTTCCTTCCTTTAGCAGAAACCTTGTAAAATTTTTATGAAGTGTTAATGGATTAGAGATTTTTTTCCTCAAGCAAACTTTATGAGGGGAAGGTAAACCCTCACCAAGTTTAGCAGTCTTGAGAAACACAGGACATGGAGTGCTTTGGGGTAGTGCCCTGAGCCACAGCTTGCAGGAGTGGCGTGGTGGTGGTGGTGGTTGGCCCTGGAATGGGAGAAGCTGCTGGGGAGTGGAGCAGGATTTGTTGAAGAAGTGCAGGGATGCAAATGTGGGTGTTCAGCTCAGTGTTGTAAACTAGCCCCGGAGCTGGGAACACTTGTGATTCACCTCTCTGTTGGTGGTGAAGGACGTTTGAAGGTTAGCAGATATCACAAGGTGAAACCTAGCATTCCGGCCACCCTGGCCTTGCCCTCCTCCCATCACACCGGCAGTGCTCTTGCAGGCCATAACTGAGGCAGAAGTGAAGGATAAGAGGTTTCTTCCTTTTTTTCCTGTTTAAATCTGTGTTGAACACTGTCATCCTCTTTTGGAGGAGGAAGGAAGGCTAACCTGGAGCAAACACCCGGAGGTTGTGGTTTCCCTGTCCAGCTCTGCCAAGGGATTCCAGGCAGGGCTGGTGGTAGCTCATTTTACAACAGTGTCTGAAGCCATATCCCTTCAAGACTTAGTTGGGTAGGGGGAGCAAACACACCCTGGCAGCAGCCCTGCAGAAAAGCATGGAAAACATCCAGCTCCAAGGAGCTTAATGGGAAGTTATTAGCCTGAATATCCTCCTTATTGTGGAGGCTGGGCTGCCTTATCATCCTGACAGCCCCAGGTAATTGATGTCCCTTCAGAAGGAAGCCGAGCTGAGGTTTTGTGGTTGGGTGGGAGCCTTTGCTCTGCTTGACCTCCCTGTTGAGGAGCAGCTGGACATTGTAATGCTATCAGCACAGCTCTGGGGGCTGGGATCAAGGGATAGCAGCGCATGGACAGAGAGCAACCGAGGATACTGGTGGCTCGCTGCCCCAGGAAATTGAGAGCCTGTCCAAGGATGAGTCAGTTGTGGGTTGAAGTATATCTGCAGTTACTGTAGGTAATGGGATGTGAACCTGCTGCTGTTCCCGTGATGCCGAGGACATCTGTAGAGGGGCTGGCAGGAGGTTGGTTCAGCTGCTTCTGAAGACTTTATTTCAAAGAAAGTTTCATGGGCTGCTGCAGAAATGGTCGAGGTTTGGGTCTGCAGTTCTGGTAGGGCTTTCACGTGCTTAGGGCTTTCTTTGGTGGCTGGAATGAAGAATAAATCAAACACCTCAAATAGTAACTCTTTCTGTGCTGGTCCCCGCGTGGCTCCTTGTTAGACTATCCTGTCTCTTGTATTTTTTTCTGAACTTTCTTGAAATATGCAGTAGCAATCAAGGCAATTAACTATAATTGCAGAGAGACTACCTTGCGAGGGCGGGACGCAGAAATAGGCAGGTAATTACAATGAGTTATAAATGGATGGTTATTTACATCACGAGTGATGCACAGGGATTTAGTTCTCAGAAGCTTGAACTGGTGGCTGCAGCAGAGGACAGTTGTCTGGGGTCATTTCTCCAAGACCCTTGTATGCCTGGGCACCTCTCCAGTGCTCAGCTTCTTCTTTGGTAACACGGGGAGTACGTACTTGGGATCGTTAGCAAGCTGTTAGGATCTTTGAGAGTGTTCCACTATCTTCAAATAAAATGCAAAGGATGATTTAATTAGGCACGTATCTGGAGAGACTTGGACTTTTCAGGAAAAGCTGTTAGATGGTTTCTGACTCAAGCAGTGCCTCATTGGCATCCCGCTGGCTGTTGGCTGTATCCTGCTGAGGAGCAGCTCGGGGTGGGCTGCTGGTGAGTAGCTGTGCTCTTTGTGATTGAACCAGACCCAAAGTTGACCTGTGCTGCTGATGTGACTGTGGCTTTTGCCTGGTTGCAGCGTCCTGACCCCTTGTAGTTGCAAAGGAATTGCCCACCTTGCTGATATATGGGGAAAAAACATACCTCTTATGTCTTCTGTCCTGCAGGAGTTGGGAAGATGTAGACTACTTCATCATTCCGTCTCATCTAGGCATGGTAATGCATCTGTAGAAGGGCCAGCCACGAGTAGCTATGTGCTGTGCTTTTCTAGGTTAGACAGGAACCTCGAGTTACCTTGCTGCCACTTCTCACTGGAGGAGCACTTTGTAGACATCGTGCTCTACTCTGAGATGATTTTTTAAAATAGATCTGAAAATGCTGTTATGAATGAAGGAGGATGCCTCTTCTGTAGTAGCAACAAGCTTCCTGAGAGAGCAGTCGTTAAGGCGAGCAGCTTGGAGGAGCGGTGTCGTTGGTCTCCTTTCTGGAGACAAGGTTCTTTGGTGGCAGGACATCTTGTGAGTTGTGTAGATTTCCTGGCCCTGGCCTCCCCAGAGAGGCTTAAAACTTTTAGTGCCCTCTTGCTTGAGTGTACTTAGCAACAAAGATATTTCAATTATTTAAAGATACAGGAAGACAAGAAAGCCATTAGGAGGGGACCTGATGCCCCCTGGAGATATTGCAGTCTTCTCCATGCTTCCCCTTGGCAGCTTACAGGGCTTGCTGCAAGCAGCAGCCCTGACCCAGGGGAGGGCTGTGGGATGAAAGGAAGCAAAGATGGTAACTACCTTGGCTAAAATTGGAGCTGGTTTGCAAGTGACCCCAAAGTTCTAGTTTGGAATTGGCTGGATGGGTGCAATGAGGGGCAGCTTGGTGTGGACCCCCAAAAAAGGAGAATAGCAAAGCCTGCGTGAGGAAGGGTGATACTGACAGAGGAGAACGGGTAGCAGGAGGGTCAAGACATGGTATCACTCTTGTTCCTTGCTCTTTGACTAGAGACTTGATTCCCAATGACAGTCAGACCAGTGCCCTTAGGGATGTGCTGTGTGGTGAGGGTCTGCCTTCCAGCGTCTCCTTGCAGGGGGACTGAGCCTGTGTGATAGGCACATGTGCACCAGGAGGAGATTGTCTTGGCTGAACACGTTCCTCGTGTTTCATTGACACATCATCATCATAGTAAGAGTGTGGATTTACGAGGAGTCTGTTAAACTGGGGAGGAATCTCAAACCCCGTGTGAAACAAGGCGTTAGGTGCTGTCAGCTCTGGGTAGCTCTGATGTGCTCGGAAAAGGCTCGTGCTCTATCTTACATGCTGAAATCCATTTCAACAAGACAGACAGCAGGTGAGGACAATGTCAGCCTTTCCTGTTGCTTCTCCAGGTCTCATGGAGTTTGTTTCTATTCCTAGTTATGATGGGGGAGGACTGCAGCCTGGGCTTGGTGTACGTTCCCCTCGGATTTCAGGGGGATGCACACCAGGGAAACCAGATCTAAACTGAGCACCCTCTCAGTGCCCGGGTTGTGCTGACAGAAAGGGCTTCGTTGCCTGTGACACAGCTCCATCTGTGATGCTTGTCACCATTTTGCATTTCACTGTGATTAGAGCTAGCCAGGGAGATCTCCACTAAATGGCTGCTTCTTTTTACGAGGGAGGGCTGCCCTGTAGGAAGGTCTTGTAGGAAGCTGTTTCATGCCCAGAGGGGAGTTTCTGATCAAAGAGAGATCTTGCTGGTTTATGATGAGGTTAAATCTCAGTTACTTCTGCCCTATAAAACTTGGTCACGTCACCAGCCTCAGCAGGGATTGTAGAGGAGCAAGCAGCTCATGTTTCCAAAGGTATCTGTGACAGCTTAGGGGTGTTCTCCTTGGACGGGAGAGGAGAAGTGGGCTGCTAGCTCGGGGACAGCTAGCACCTAGGGCTAGGCAACACAGGGTCCTTCTGTGCAGCGTGGGTGTAAGGGTGATCTAAGCACAAGGAGATGTCAGCTCAGACGGCTGGGGGAGTTTTGGACAGGTTACCTTCCACCCTGGCCGTAGCAAAGCCTGGCTGCTGCGGCAGAGCTCGCTGTGCCTTGTGCCGAGGCTGTGATGAGCTCAGTCACAGAGCTGGCGGCTGGGATTTTAAAAGACAGTAATTTGTGTTCTCCACAGAGCACGTTGGGTTGGTTGTTCTCGTGAACATGGTGGTAGGTCACACTGTAAGCCCCATCATTTAGACAAGAGTAAACCCAAAGTTTTTGGCTGCTCACCATGTTCCAGAGAGTTGTTTCTTATTTCTGCTGGCAAAAGGGGTACTTCTGGTGTCTTCCAGATTTCACCATTGCTATTTTCCAAGTTCTTCCTTCATGTCTTTCTGTTGGCTGTCCTAAATTGCTGCGTAGGTGGCATCAGGTTGTTAAATACTAGGACTTTCACCCCAGAGGTGACTGTGTCTCACTGATGGGGAAAGCAGCTCACTGGTATGTCAGCTTGTGTTGTTGGATCTGTCAAATAGCAAATGGATTTAATTACAATTTTGACTGAAATTAAGGTATCATGGTCAGAAATACAGAGCAGGGAAGTCGCTGGGCCGAGGGCAGGTGAAATAGGTATGGTGGGTGACCAGCAGATCTTTCTTCTTCAATTGCAGAGTCTCTGCTTCACGCAGAAGTGGTACATTTGATTTATTACAACTCTGACTGAAAATAGTACTGGAGCAGTAGGAGAATTAAAAACATGCATGGCATGTATATGATGCAGAATAACTAATCGTTCCTGACATTTACTGTCAGTCATGGGTAAGGAGAAGATAACTAACTCTGCCTCTCATGTTCTGTGGTCCGCAGTCTTCAGTCATGAAGATAAATGTCAGGCATCAGCTGTCCTTTAGTACAACCATATTCTAGCAGGCAGCAATGTTTCAACGAATTCTTATGCTGGAAGGTGGATCTTTGTGGAGACCAGATACAGCATCCAAAACCCTGTGGACTTTATGTTAAAAGGTTTTGATCCCAAAAGAGAGGGACCCAAAGTGTGTTCCCTGCATCAGGAGCTGCCACGATGGCCTTGGTGGCTGCAGTGCTGTCCCCATGAACCAGATGGAGTTTGGAGGAAGCCCTTGTGCAGCCCTAATTTCCATGAAGTGTTTGTGTCCTGAATAGATCAGTCTTTGTAGTCAGTTGGACGTGGGATCTCTCTTCTCGTGGCAGCCAGATCAAATTCCACACGCATTTTTACTGAAAAAGTAATATTGCCCTTTTGAGACATCCGAAATCATTTCCCCATTCATAGCAGAGCTCTCAAGTTATTAGGGAGAAAGGGAAAACATGGAAAAAGATTAAGACAAAAATGGCATTTTATTTTTGAGTGTGTCATTGGAAATGAGGGGGGATGAACACACAGTTCTCGCCCTTTCAATTGGAACTGCTTAACTCAGGGTATTTTGGAAGGAGAGTTAAGTCAAGGAGGTTCAAGTTCAGTCGCTGAGGTTGGGAAAAAAGTATTTTTGGGGCTAGTCTGAAGGGACTTGGTTTTCTTCTCTGGGTGGTGGAGGAAGCATCTACCCAGCTATATCGTTCGTGCAAAAAGAGCCAGAGAAAGGTCGTGAGGAGCAGAGGGGGACAGAAGGAGGGATGTGCCCTCGTTTAACAGCTCGGGGAAGGAGCACGGCTGCTTCAGACGCCTGGACATTTTGGCAAACTGCTTATTGACATTTACAAACACTATTTTTCTCGTAGAGGTGCCTACAAGGGCAGAGTTAGCATTACTATTATTAATAATAAATAACAGTAGTACGGTAAAACGTGTACTTATATATTCTGTGTCATTCAGTGCATCTCCCTGTGCTTTACAGAGAGAGAATTGTAAGCACGTGTGAGAAGGGTAAATATGAGACAGGGAGGCAGGGGCTCGTTGGGAGATGAGTTGGAGAGCTGGGGGTTCATCTTTTTCCACTTCTTGTCCTTTTTCTTCTCAACTTACAATTACAGAATTCCCAGTGAACCGGGATCTGGGCGCTCTTTAGGGCTCACTGGGGTTGGTCGTTTCTGCATGCAGAATAACTCCAAGGTGGGTTAAAAAGTGGAAGAAAAGGTCGTGTAACACTCCTGTCATACCAAATCTGCTGGCGAGGGGGGAGAGAGCAGGGCTATCACATTGCCAGCTGCAAATAGAGCCGTTAGTGTGCCATCAGATAGCTGCCGGACATCGATAGCGCCGTATCAATGGGATAAAGATAAATGTGAAGATAAAGGAGTTGGGTTTTGCCTCGGAATCCACTTTGCGGTTACCAAAAGGGTTTGTCTGCATGTTGATTTCTTCATTCTGCTCCTGTGGTAAATGCCAAGTCTTGAAGTCTTATTTGTGGTGAAGCTAATGAAAAAATGTCCAACAGAGCCAGTGCTTCACCCAAAGGATATGAAGATCTTCTGTGCTGTCTTAATTAAGTGATGTAACAGGGAGACTTCTGAAGCCACCTGACAGTGTTTGGATGGCTAATTCTCTCCAGCATTGAATTAAAAATTAGGATCATTTAATAAGCAGGGTTAGGTGGCACCTGAGTTACGGTTGCAGCAAGATGCACTTAAGCTCCATCTTTCTGCATGCTTTTGGAAGTCTGACTCATATTTCCCAGCACTTCTCGGCAGCTGTGAGGGCATGAAACTTTTTTAGATGGGAGATAAGATTCTTGTTGTCATCACATGATTCAGGGAGCTGGTGCTTTAAGGGAAAGAGAGCTAAAAATAACCAGAATCGGTGACAAGATCGTAGCAATTTTGGCTTTTTGTACCGTGAAGGGCTGGTTGCCAGCCCTATGGAAAGGAGTCAAGGGTTTCATTCTGCAGCGTGGCTCTGAAATGTCATTAGCTCCGTGACAATTTGGGGTAAAAAAAAAACCAAGGGAAAGGATAGGGAGGAGAAAAGATGGAATGAAAGTGAGAGGAGATAATAAGAAGAATGGGAAGGGGTAAATATTGCAGAATATAAAAAAATGGGGCAAGGGAAGCAGGGCACAGCAGGTCTTGGACTAAAGCTGCATGGGCTGTGATGTGTTGGGGGAAGACAAAAGGAGCAAAGATGCACAATGACTTCAGTTTGTAAGCAGAGACTGTTAAGAGAGGAGGAAAAAAAAAGGAAAAAAGGTGATTTGGGTTCTGTTATTCATTACTAACCATAAAAGGCCCAGACTGTGTTGCCAGTGGCTTTAAAATCCAGCCCCCTATTAAACCTTCCTTGATAGTAAGTCAGCACTTGGAAAGGGAGTTAAAGAAGGAGCGGGCGGGAGGAATGGGGGAGCTGGCTGGGTTGTGGGGACACTCAGGGCAAAGATCTCACCTTTCTTCTGGCAATGCTTTTGGGGGATCAAGCAGCTCACACTGCCTGTTTGCCTGGAGAAGCCCGATGGGACCAGCAGCATCCCAGTGCCCCTTGCTCCCCCGAACTGGGCTCTGCACCCCATCCCTGGGTGTTAAAGCAGGATTTATCCTGCTGCTCACAACCCAGCTGCAGCTCGGGGAAGGCTGTGCTGAATGTGAGATGAGATGGGAGAGATCAGCGATGGATAAAACCAGCAGCAAAAGGTTCTTTGGATTAAGTCCCTTTATGATAAATAGCAGATGTGTTGCTGTCTAGTTTGGGGTTCACACCAGGGTAAGGAGAGGCACTGGCTGTACTGGTTGGCTGCTTTTCAGCCAAGCAAGATCAGATCTGGGCAGTCTCTAGCATCACGAATGGTCCCCTGGACATCCCCAGGGACTGTCCTACCCCACGTGCCACTGCAGGTGTCTCCTTGCCAGCCTGCAAGCCCTGACCTGCATCCAGCTCGGGGAGAGTTGTAATTAAAAGAGCTGTTCCCCGAGACCCAACAACTTATTGATTTTGTGTGTGTGTCTGTGCGTGCTCCTTTCTCCTCGGGGGAAATAGAAGACACCATTCATTTTGAAGCGAGACTGGGACGTGACACACAGGGCTGTGCCATGTCACGTCCTCCACTCCCTTTGACACATGCGAGGTGGTGCAGCAGGGTGAGGAATAGATCCATGGGAGATGCTCGCCACGAAGCCGAGGGGCATCTCAATCCCTTGAGGACCTCTCAAACCCCTGCTGGGGTTTTGGTTCCTTGTCCCTAGGATCTGGGGGCAGCGAGGCACGGGTTTGGGGAGTCTCTGCAGCCCTAGTAGCGATGTCACTTGGCTGGGAAAGGGGGAGAAGGAGACAGGAGTGCTCTCTCTCTGAGCATCCCTCCTCCGAGCTGACCTGGGGGAAATGGAGAGCTGCCGTGGCTTTCTCTGGTTCGTGAAGTGGGTAATCAGCCCTTTTTATGAAGTTGACTCCAACCTCTTTGAATTTCACCCCGTGTTCTCCCTGTTGCAGAACAGAAACGGCTGATAAAGGTCTTATCTGGTTGCTGTGCTTGAGGGGATCAGTGCTGCTGGAGGCACGTGGCTGTGACCAAAGCTGAGCAGGGGAGGGGGAATGGAGGCCAGAGCATGAGGGGCAACCACAGAGGCATTGCTGAAGTAGCCAAGAGAGGTGGTGCAAGGAAAATGCATTCTGGGGCAAGCTGCTGTCCCTATGGAGTTTGGGAATTGCCTCCTCAGATGCATACCTTTCCCAGAAGGATGCGGTGTGTTTGCAGGTTGTTTCTTTGCCTTAAAAGAAGGATGACAAAATGCAAGATTAATCCCAAAAATGTGTGCTTCTGTCCCCGCTTTCCCTTCCTCAGGGAAATACAGATGATCCTGTGTAGTAACTAGTGAAGTAGTGGAGGAGTAAGATAGTGAATGTGGCACTAATACTCATCTTAGTGACTGGGAGAGATTTGACAGCTTTGTGCTTAGATATCCATATGAGAAGTGGAAGGAGATAGTGGCAGCTTTGCCATTGCTGTGGTGAGAAGAAAATCAGGGTGGGTGGATTTGGGCATTTGGATCCCTGAAAAAACCCCACGTAGCAGAATAAAGAGACCCTCAGTACCTCTCCCTCCTTATAATTGTAAGGAGAACCGAAAGAAATGCTCCAGTCCAGAAGGTCTTGCTCTATATCAGACGTTTCTGAAGGGGCTGAAAGGAGAGGAAAGGATCTCATTAGCCACCCTTTGAGAGCTTAATTTCAGCTGAGCCTGCCAAAAAGCCGGTTGCCCCTCGGAAGGGAAGCGTTAGGGAGCTCTGACAGCAGCTTCCCGTGCTCGGAGCCTCACAGCCTTGGAGAGTATCTTTAAGTACTATTGGAGGATTTGGCCTGCTGGAAGTGGGCGAGCTCGAAAATCCAGATATTGTTGTGCTTGGCAAGGGCATCACGGTCCTTGTGGAGGGGACGGCTTTGTCCTGTGCTAAACCTCTAACAAACTTCCATTAAGGGTGGAACGGAGTCTTCTACATCCCAGGGTCCCTCGCACAGCCTCGGGTGGCTTTCTTTGTGCTTGTCCTGCTGAGCACACGGACATCTGCAGAGCATCCGCTTTCCTAGAAAGCTTCGCATCCATCTGCTCTATCGACTCGGGTAATGGAGTTAAGAACCCCCCCTGCTTCCTGAGCCAGGGCATGGAGATTATCCCTCTAATAGAATTCAAGGAAACCCCTCAGCTCCCAGCTGGCTCAGGCAGTTGCTGGGTGAGAGAATTCACTCTAGAAACAAAAAAACTGGTCAATCTGGCTTGAGATGGAGCACTGGCTCTTAGAGATTAACCTGGGATAGCAGTTTGAGCAGCTCCACTGAAGTTTTTGTCATTTTTCTCTCCATTTTGAGGACGAGTTGAGACTTTTTCACTGTGGGTTTTGCAGAGAGGTGAAGTGTCCTTTTCCAGTCCAGGAAGTTGGCCCTCCATCTGGACCAACGTGTAAGGGCTTTCTGTGCTTCAGGCACAAAACTTTCTCTGCTTGTCCATCACCTCTCCTGTAGTTTCAGGCATTGTGGAGATGGGACTCAGGGAAAACCCCAGGTATTGAGCATTGAAGAGGGACAGGACGGGAGTGACAGCATTCCCTTTCCCACAACTCCGGGTGAAGCTGGCTGAGAGTTTCCCATCGTGTATTCAGCACAGAAAATTTTCCATGGGAGCATCTCTTTTTTAAGGGCAAATTTTGCTCTGTAATAAATGCCCTCAAAAAAACCAAACAACAAAAAAACTCCACAAAAAAGAAATACAAAACCATGGAGACAAAAGAAAAAGATATTGATTTTTAGTTTGGATCCTTCCAGAGAGGAGACTATGCAATCACGTCTGTCTGCCTTACCCACCCCTTCCCCTCTGCAGTTTCTGAGCCCTTTGGCCAATTTCTACCCAATTTGACAGTAGGAAAGAGGTCTCAAAGATATTAAATTTCTAAAAATTTCATTAAAATAGGTGGCTGGGTAGAGGGACTGACTATTACAGCAGCCCCATGAGACCGGGGCTCCGGCATATGCAGAGCCTTTGTTAAACATCAAACAGTGTCTGAGGAGAGAGACTTTTCTGTATAAGCAATTTCAGGGAAAAAAATAAATAAATCTTCGACCGGCCCTTGCACCTTAACAGCTGCCGGGGAACCTGGCTGTAGAGCCCTTGAAGGCCGTGTTACATTTGTTCCACTGACTGTGGATGGCTTGTTCATTCAGAAATGAACTTGTAAGTCCTCGAAATAGGTCACGAGCGAGATGGAAGAAGCGGAGGGGCCTTGTTCGGTCGCCTCCGCACCGGAATAAATTTCAGCCATCGAGATGTGGCCGATTTCTCCCCTCCCCGACGCGCTCGGCTTTCTTGCTTGGCTAAAAATGCTGAGCTCCAAATTGGGAATTGGTTCCGAGCGGAGCCTCGTGCGCCCGGCGGGGAGAGGGGTGGGAGGAGGCAGCCGGCAAGGCCAACCAAAAGCTCAGTATTATTAAGAATTTTAGATATACAGTTTTGATAAAAGCTTGCAAGTAGCAAATTTGCTATCGAGCCTAATGTAGCATGGCAGATTTTGTCTGAGCTAGCAAAGGATCACATTTGCAGCTCCTCTGAGGCGGGGAAGTGGGCTCAATAGGCTATTTTCCACATCCATGCTCTGTTCCTAAAAAAAAAAAGGAGAGGGAGGGAGAGGGGAGAAGGAAGGGAAAATAAAGACAATTTCTTTTTTCACTTTCCCCTGATTTTGCATGTGTTGCCTATGAATGTTAATAGCCAATAACTTGCATGCTGAAGGCAGGTTTTACCGTGGGATTTGTTTTTGCTGGGTGTGTAAAGTTGCTTAGGAGCACTTGCAGATGGATTGCAGCGTTTTGGCAAGTCTTGCATGTTACCGATCTGTTGGCGTTCTCGTTTCGACCCTTGTTTAGTGGAATTAATGCCTCTCTGCATCCTTCTGCACCGCGTGAAAGCCGCGAGGCTGCTGAAGCAGTGGAGGAAGGCAGAAACTGCTCTGAAATATCTGTCAGAAGTTGGTTTTGTCGGTGATATTAATCAGGAGCTGATTTCTGCCATCTGAGCTTGGATTAGACACTATTTATTCAAAAAGCAAAGCTTTGGGAGAGAGGTGGTTGGTTCAGCAGTTGCTGCTCCTGCCATCCCCTGGGGGGGGGAAGCTGAGATGGAATAGATATTGTCACTGGAGTCCCATGAAAAAAGTCCTGCTGGGTTATAAAGTCGCCCAGTTCCAGCTCGGTGAGTTTGGGCAGGTTGTTTGCATGCTGGGCGTAGTTTTCTCAGATCTCACTAGTGGAGTCACTTCTGGGTTGTGGTTCAGTGAGAAATGCTATGAAGCCACCACCGGGCACAGCTCGGGCTGTACTTTGCTGAGTGTGCGACCCAGCCAGGCTGGGATTGTTCACTCACCTCCTCAGAGCAATAAAACTGATATTTAGACGTGGCATGTAGGAGAGCAGAAGTTTCCCTGGGCAGATATACTGGCATTTTTCTCATGGATGAAGAAACTCTTCTTATTTCAGGAGCCTGTGCTGTATTTTCCTGCTCAGGAGAGCACGAGGAGATGACTTATTCCTTGATGGGATCAGGCGTGTGTTTTGTTAATGCCCTCTGTGATGTGCTACCAGTTTTATTTGCACCATTTGCTGCAATTCTTTGGCTTAGTGACCCAGTTGTGCTTCTGCCCTGGCTCACAGCACCGAACCCGAGCATCCTGCAACCTCTGGCTGTGTCCCTGGGTCTTGTTTTATCCTTTTTGCTCTTCATTCCTTTCCCCATTTCGGGTTGCTGTGTTGTACCTTGTGCAGTTTAGTATCACTCCTTTGTCACCGCCTGCCTGATGGGTTTTCTCTCTTGTTTTCCTGCATCATCCCCAATCTTATAGTCTTGGCTTCATTTAAGGAGGGCGAAACAAAACCCTGCTGTTTCTGCTAAATCAAGTGGTGTTTGTGTTGGGAAATGAGAGCACGATGCCATCAAACTCACTTATTCTGGAGATGGGCGAGGTTCACATCCAGGCTGCTTGTGGATCGTGTTTTGTGGAGCCTGGGAGCTCGTTGCTCGGCCTCACACCTCCTCTGCCACAGCAGGAGAGCAGCTGCTTATTTTTCAGGGTATTTTAGGAAAACAGTGGGGTTTGCCCTTTCGAGGGAGGTGAAAGGTGGTGCCTCTCATCCTGCACCCTCCTCGGCGCTACCCAGCGACGTCCCCCAGGGCTTCCCTGCATTGTACCAACAGGTCTTGTAAATGTACAGGACCATTTAGGCTTTTAAGACATCTGAGGCCACTTTTCATAGCAGGCTAGGCTGCTGCACAGTTTTACAGGGTCATAAAAGCCTTGACAGGAGTCATAAAAGCCTCCAATTGCACTGCACAAACCCATGGAGTATATTTTAAGGGCCCCTGAGTTTTCATTTTGCTGCTTTTATGGGAACTCATAAAAGCCTCGATGAGCACAGCCCCTGATTGGCTCCTCAGCACGGAGGTAGTTAAAATTACAGCCACCGACAAATTGTTCCAGTCTAAATAAATCAGGGCTTTGCATGTAGCATGAGAGGAGTCCACTCCCCCGTGCCGGCAGGGACACGCGTGTGCTCCTCGTGCGCATGTCCCCGGGGCTCACACACGATGGTGCAAACCCCTCCTGTCCCTGGTGACCTGTGTCCGCCCCATCCTGACGGGCACATCTTGCTTGTCCTGCTCCAAGACGTGCTGCATCCTGAGAGCTTTCTGCCGGGCTGTGGGTATGGCTTCCCTGGGGCATGGTTTTCTGCTGCATCACTCCGCTCGCATTACGCGCGCGCACACTTGTGCCGCCCCTGCTCCCACCACACAGGTACCAATGGCTCTGACACCGCGTGGCCTCGCAGCCCTTGGGCATCACTAGTGTCCCCTGTGCCCCAGGTTGGAAGCCCAGTGGCGTTACGGGGCCGTCTCTGCTTTCCCTGTGCAGACAGATGCTAGACTGGCTGTCACCGAGGCAGGGACAGACCCTGTGCATGGTCGCGGTTGCAATGAGAGCTGCTGGGGTTTGGCAGAGCTCTCTGGCTAAATTGTATTTCCATTGAGCAGTGTCAGTTTGTCAAAAGGGAAATATTTGATAGAAATCACTTGTTGTGGCTTTTATTTTTCCTTTCTTCTTTTTAATATCACCTAGCCAGACTAAAATAAATGAGTGGTTGAAATTCAGATGTGATGTTTGGGAACTACAGGATCAGAGTTCTTGGTGTGGTGCCACCTGAAATGTCCTGGGGGAGTCCTGCCTCTCCTTGCTACCTAGGGCAGGGAAATGTTCCCTAGTGCTGGGAGTCTCGTGCCCAGCTGGAGCAGTTGCAAACGAGAGGGATGTGGTGAAGGTCGGTGTAGCAGGAGGAAGGAGGTGTGGTGGGAGCCATGGAGCGGTTGCAGCAGCAGGTCCAGGGGGCTGGAATTGCAATGGCAACTTCCTTGGCTGTTGTCCTCTTCTCTGCACTGTGCGAGGTGATGTCAAGGTCAGGTCTTGGTTGCTGGATGTGCATGGTGCTGCTCACCCCGAGCCATTCCCTGTCTCTCATTTCCATGGGTCTTTGCTTCTCAACAGCCAGAGTTTTCAGCTGGGGTGTTTGCCTCTCCCCTGAGCTGCTTCTCGTCATACTGGTGGCTTCCTCCATTTCTAGGACCACCTCCTTTCCCCCAGGCTGTGTGCCCAGGACATCGCCTGTGTGCAAGCCCGTTGCTTGGCATGGTCTGCAGGAGCCGTGGTGGCTCCCAGGGGCCAGGCTTGGGTCCCTTGTCACCACAGAGAGGCACCAGCGAAATCTCAGCTGTGTGACCTTCCAGCCTGGAGTCTGTTTGTCACAGCTTGACGAAGAAAGGAAGCGATCAGAAAGGTTCTCTTTGCTCTGCAAAGATAAATGTATCTTATTTCTGTCTTGCTGTAGCTTTATATAGTAATTATATCAACTACAGCTGATCAAAGCATTTGTTAAAGAGCAAACTATCTCTCCTTTGCTTTTGTTACTGTTTGCAGCCAATTTGACAGGCTTTATATCTCTGACTACATTTTCTTTTATTTTCCACGCTTGATTTCTCTTTTTCTCTTCCTTCCCCCTTGTTGGCACCTGGCACACAGACATATCTCCCTCCCCCCCTCCTCTTCCCCTTCCCCCTCTCTCCATCTGCCTTAATAAAAATGTTTTTGAGCCATCCAAGGGACTTGGGAGCAAATAGCAGTGGTTGTGCGGGTGGTCAATCTACCTGGGTCTCCTGCTCCGGCCGGGCAGGGAGATGGGAGCTGGGAACTGGGAGTGGAGTGGCTCAGCCAAGCAGGAGCAGTGAGCGGAGCAGCTCCCTTCCCTCCTCTCCTCCCTTGGTTTTCCATTTTCAGCTGTTATTGTTTCTTCAGGTGTTTATAAGGGTTTAACCTCTTGCCCCTGAGCGCTTTTCTGACCCTGGCACAAATGTGCTGCCCTTTTATTCGAGCCTTACCCACAAAGCACATCCCTGCTGCTGCTTTAATATATTGGTTTTTTAGGGTTCCTTTTCTCCCTGTTGCCTTTCCATCTTTCTTTAATCTCATTTAAAAACCTCTCGCTCCTCCAATGTCTGTGCTTCTTTGTCTCTCTCTCTGTTATTGGCTTAATGGCCAAGTGCTTTAATTTATTTGCCATACAATATCTCTTTACCACCGTTCTGGGGATGCAAATTGTTTGAAAGACGTTGCAATAATATCAATGCCTGGCACATCTGTTTGTCAGTGAGTGGCGTTTCCAGCTGAGGGATGAGTGGGAGGAAGGTGCCTTCCTCTGCTCGAGCACCTGGGGAGATTGACTGTAATTCCCTGAGCTGAAACTGGGATCTGGGGTTCCTGGGCAGCTCCTCCTTTCCCAGTATTAGCACCGTGGTATTATTATCACCCAAACTGAATTGCACCTTGGTGCTGAGCAGTGATGAGTTCCCTTCTTGCACTGGAATAGGTTGGAACCAACACCTGGAGGAAGAGTCCTGGACTCAAGTTTTGTGTCAAAATTGGGGGATTTGGGTCCAAACCGTTGGGGATGACTGTGAGTTTGGCTCTGGCATGCGAGGAGGGTGCTGCATGTCTGGGTGGGTGCAGCTTCATTGGTGGTGGTGGGAAGCTGTTGCTTTGCACAGAGACCAACTGTGGGACTGGGAGCCATCCTGGTACCTATTTCTCAGCTGCAGAGGGGTGAGATGTCATGGCCAGGGTTGCAGAGGGTCTGCAGCAGACTGGAAGCTGATTTATTTCTGGAACTGCCTTTTAGCAGAGAGAAAGCAGCTGCCTTGGGCTATGCTGGGGGTGAGAACCCAGCTTCCCTGGGGCTGGGCTGGGGCTGGCGCTGTTAAAATCACCCCTGTGGTTCTGCCAGCCAGCAGCTGCCTCCCTGGTGGTGTTTTTAGCTTTCCTTATCAGTGCACTTCGTAACTTCTAATGTACATTGATTGCTGTCTATGTCTCCTTTTGTATTTGTGTTATGCTTGATTGCTGCTTTAGCAGTAAGAATAGGGCTTTTAGCCAAAATTGTCCTGTTTGGATTGTGGAGTCCTGACTTTCTGGCTCTCTAATAAGTTTTGTGTTATGATCCCACATTTCTCTGTTGACATTTTTCCTTCCAGCCAATTTCTCCCATAATTTTCCCCGGCGTTGGAAATGAGTCCTTTTGAAGCACTGAGTATATATATTACTGATTGGGGCAAGCCTTTATTATCCGTTGTGAATGTAATCAGGTCCTCATCACTAGTTTCTTGATAATCACTGAGCACCAGTTCAGTCATTAATTTCGTCTTTATCCATCATGTCTTCTTTCCACGTTATTTGCTAAATAGGTTGGACGTGATTGCGACACTCAACATCTGAGCTTGTAACTCTTTGCTTTCTTAATGTGTTTACATTGTCAGTGCAATGCTGTCCCCGGCGCTCACGTCTGTGGTATTTTACTATGAAGGATGCTCAGCCAAGTACAGTGAGCCTGCGTGGAGGAGATGAATACTCCTTTGTTAGACGATCGCCACTGATGGTCTTTAGACCCTGATGTTTCAATACTGCCTGCCTGCGAGCTCTAATTTATTATCTCTCCAAATCAAGCTCCTCAGGACTGAGCTGTTTATCTTTCCCCTCGTTTGCAGCATGCTGCTCGCGTGGAAATTCATCCTGGTTTGTAGCTTCCCTTGATGGTCTGTGCCTGCTCAGACCAGCACTGCTCGTGTCGGTAGCAATCCATACGCATCCAACGGGTCTAAGAGATCAACAGCTATAAAAGTAGGAAACCAAATGGATTATAGCAAAGACTTTTGGGCCAGTCATTCTGATCGCTCAGTAACGCCAATAATATCACCTTTCCTTTTGTCAAAGAGATTTTCCAGTGTGTGCTGCCTCGCAGGAAGCCCTGCGGCACGGATGGCTGGAGAAGCAGCAGGTAAATGGCTCCTTTGGGTGGTATTTGCCAAGAAGGGCTGTGCTGGCTCACTGGACAGCCTTCAAGTTTGTGCCCTGCTTGCAGTTTTTAAGCCTTGCCCTTGCATCGGGAGTGTAACACCGCTCCGGGGTGCTCAGACCTGTGCTACTTGATTAGGACCTCATGTCCACAAGGTCGCAAGGCAGCCGAGGAAACCTTGGGGTCTTGGCAGCCCCAGCCCTGGGAAACTGGTTTGGCCAGGTATCCTAAATAAATAAACACAGCCTGTTAATTGCAGGGGATAATTAGCCAGGACAGGACTTAGTGTTGCCATGCTCTTAACTTCTGGTACCCAAAGTGGCTTTCTTCTGCCTACCCAGGACCTCTCTCCTCTAGCACTGCACTGTGCCAATTAGAGAGACCTTCGGTGCCTTTCGAGAAGGCTGCTCAGAGCTCTGAATTCTGCCAGGAGAAAGCTAAGGCTGCAGGCATTAAAAAACCCAGACTTCCAATTGCTGCTGATCCTCACACCGGTCTAAAATGAACCAAGGAATGACAGGGGCCTCAGGGGGGAAGACACTGTTAGCTGCAGGATTGAGCAGAGTCTCAGTGACACTCGTGCTGTCTTCTCCTCCCTGGCAGTGCTGCCAATAACTTTGTTACCTGACAAGCCACCGTGCTCCTCTTGACCACTTCTGTCTCGTGCTGTCTGGGGGGATTAGGCACTTACCATAGGGAGTGAGACCATCAGCAATTACATTAGCAATATAAAAATGTAAAACAAAGCAAATTATGAAAGGGCTGTGAAAGCTGTTTTAAGCCACAGACTGGTTTTCCAGTGTTGAGGGTTTGCAACAAACTCCCCCAGAAGCTGATTATTTGGTGTTTCTTGGGTAAAAAGCCAAGGCAGTGGGTTGGCACGTTCAGTCCCTCCGAAACCAAGCAGCAAATCTCCAAATGGATTTTAAAATTCTTGATTGTGTCCTTCTCTCTTTTAATGCACCTCTCATTCAGTGGTCATCTCTCCTTGATCTTGCTCATAGTTTCAACTCTCCTCTCTCCAGAGGTGTAAGCCCCTCTGGATAATGTGCCCTGACAGCTCCTCTTACCAGAGCTTTCAGCATCTGTATGCAGGGCTCTGTGGAAATGGAAGAAAATCCACCTTGTAAGTGCTTTTATGGGCTGAAAACAAACTACATCCAACAGCCAGCTTATAGCACCTGCCATCCCCAAAACCTCCAGAGGCTGAAAAAAACATATGCTGGCTGAGCTTTGGGATTTTTCTTCTCTTTTCTCCCCGCAGTTGTGAAAAATGAAAGGTGTGGGAGATATTTTACCAAGAGAAAATTGGGTAGTCTGTAAGGAAGTGGTGAGAAGCGAGGAGCTTGATAGCATCTGCTCTGTCTCATTGCTTAACCCACCCCCAGGTCCCTCTGCCCTCCCAGGGCTGGAGAGCTGGGAGAGCCTCGTGCTCCCTGCATGGGCATGGATCCTGTGCCAGGGCAGGGCATGCTGGAGTTAAAAGCAGGCTGTGCCTCCAGGATAACTGGTGTGCATCTCTGCTTTGCCAAATCCCTATCACCTCTAGGTTTTCTGCTGGTTTCTTCTCTTTTTTTCCCCCTTATTTCCTTCTCCTTCCTCTCCCCTCCATCTCCCCACCCATCCAACGCTCCTGGCTGGCACCCGTCTCTTTGCTGTATGCACACAGAGAGGGTCCTTTCTGTTGGCCAAGCCTCAGGAGCTTCTTTAGGTTTTAATGAATAGCAAGTGAAGGCAACAAAGTGATGTGTAAGGGGCAGCATCCAGCGGTGGGATGCTGGGGCAGGGATGCAGAGCTGGGTCGTGCCCCTGCCACCAGAGAAGGAGTTGGATATGTTTAATTTCTTTTTATGCTATATAATATCATCTATTGTTTTAGGATAATATAATTTACTTTGTTTTTAGTACAAGGACTGCATAAGATACCATCTGTAATATTTTGTGGGCCCTGACATAAATTTCCATTATGGTGCTTATTAAAAACTCTCTTTATTGCTCTGAATGTTCCCAGTTCTCTACAAATTTGGGGTTTTTTCCCCACTGCCTTGTGAATTCACTAGATTTATACCTGCCAGGAGTCTTTTACAGGATGATGCTTGAGGCAGGGAGCATCTTTTCTATCTCTGCCTATGCAGTGGAGCTCATGTCCCTCACAGGGGCTCCCAGGTGTGTGAGTAAGGAGAGGAGGGGGGTGAGTCCTGCTGGGACTACGCAGCCGTGAAATACGCCAGGATTAAAAGCTGGAAAAGCTTTTATGAAATATGTGTCTGTCTGTCTCCTTACCCCCTCTCCAAAATCAAACCATTTCCTCCAAGTGCTGTTGTAGCACAGCAGGGCTTTTCCTAGAAGGGACCTTTTCATTCTGCTCAGTGTTTGCACAGTGCCTGGCCTCGCAAGATCGCCTTCTCCATGCGTTCACAGACATCCTTCTAATAACCACGATTAATAATGAATGACAACCATTAAATCACTTTAAATATCTACCAGCAGCGTGATGGAGACCCCTTGTTTCCCGGCAGTGGTAATGCCAGCCAGGTGGGGATGAGCACGTTGTTCTCTCTTGTGCCATGACCCCGTAGAGGACCGGGGTAGTTTGTCTGCTTGTTGTTTTATTTAGCAGTAATGCCTGGAAATGTGGGGCGTGAACCAGGAGAGGGATTTCTCTGTCGGCTCTGTGGGTTGGGGGGTTCATTCTGGTGCTGCTGGAGATTATGTGAGGCAGCAGCTGCTCTTCCTTTGCAGCCTTCAGCCTCTTAAAGCTCGCTTCCTGGCAGCTTTATGCCCGAGAGCTGGTGTCCTGCAGGCTGAAATAATCCAGATTATGGGGACCTGCTGTGCTTGTGTAAGATGGAGAGCCTCTGTGCCCCTGAACCTTGTCTCTGATTAGGAACTGTCCTGTATCAGAGCTAGAATACGTCCCTTGTCATAGTCCCAGTCTCCAGCTCTGATGATGGACCATCTCATGGTGGGGTCCAAGTCCTGTGTGATTGAGCCTGTATCGCCTCTGCCTCTGGTCCAACAAAGTTGGGCCATGCTTTCTGGCTTTATCCCTTAGATCTGCCCATAGTGATGGTGATAGGATGAAGGACAGCTGTCAGCAGAGCTGTTAGGACCTTTCAAAGGTGAGAGCAGCTCAGGGGACACGTGTCCCATTTCTTCTCGTCTAGGGAGGTGGGGCTGCCATCCCCTTGCGGCGGGATGAGGTGCTTCCCAACCCAGTCCTCTCCAAGCTCCCTGTACCCGTAGTCTAAGCCAGTGCAAAATTAAGCCAAGACTCCCCTATTGTACCCATGCCAACCCCGCATTAGCAAAGCACAAACAAGAGGGGAATTTGTTCCTCAGCTGCTGGAAGCCAGCGCTTGCATGCTCACGTGGCTGAAGGCAGAGGCTGGGATTTTCCACTGCCCTGCACCTGGTCTTCTGCACTCCTGTCATCATGCTCCTTTGCTCTCAGCATCCTGGTGAAGTTCAAAGGAGGCTTTCAAAGATGAGGCACAAATGGTGCCCTTATGCTAAACTCAGAGTGGCTTTCGGAGGTGTCTCCATGCCACGTGTGCCTGGGGGAATAGCAGAAGGACTGCATGGGGCCGGAGACAGTCAAAATAAGGAGCTGTTGTTTCTAGATGCTCAGTGGAGTAGAAAGAAATGAAAAGCCTGTCCTGCTGTGATGAATTCCCCTGGTCATCATTTCTGACCACAAGCGGTAGCTGAATTGGGGCAGAAGGAGAAATGCTGAAGCATACTTAGGTAATGGTGAGCAAAGGGCTGGAGTACAGAACAGGAGTGGATAAATTATTTAAGGTGTGATCATTAGAGCAATGGGGTGGGATGGGAAAGCAAATATTTTGCTTTTTGCTTCACTTGCAATATTGAAAATAGGAAAAATCATTTTGAATCAAGCTGGAATGAAACTTAATAACTGACGATTGAAGGAAAATAAGGGAATTGATGCTAGGTTAACTGCTCCTCATTCAGTGAGAACTGAGAAAAGCTTTAGTTGAGTATTTTCATAGCCAGGAGAGCAGGTGAGTCCTTGGAGATCATGCCTGTAGCAGTCCTGTTCCTGGCACTGCTCTGGGTCTGGAAAACCAGGGAGAAGAGCAAACTCTTAATGCCTCTACTTTGGGTGGTACCCCATGCTTTCCAGCAGTGCTCCAAGGCAGAAGATGCACCTGGGATGTGGCTTGGCAGGGAGAACATCGCTTGTATCCCTGCTCCACTGGTGATGGGCTCCCCTTCCTTGTGCCATGTAACTGGGCTGTCTGCATCTGGCTTTCTCCTCTGTTCTCCCCTGCCACAGTGGAAGACTTCCTAGTGACAACTGTCCCCCATTTCTGAACTTCTCTTTTGAGGGATGAAGCTGCTAGAGTCTCCTGAAAGGCACGTGAGGCTTCTTCCTATGCGCTGGCAAAGGTGATGCTGCAGGCTCGGGACAAGTGCTTTTATAGTCTTTTAAGATTTCCAGAGCCACTCTTGGAGGGCCGTTAAGACCTTCGGCTGGTGATAATTGGATTTGTAAGACAGTGCAACATGTGATAAAGTGCTCTTGTTGGACAGGATCCCAGTTTTCTTCTATCATTCCTATTAATGTGATAAATGTCGCTGTCTCAGCTGATAGGGCCGTGTTGGATAATAAGATTGGAATCAGCTTTGATTTCTCCAGCTCAGTTCTGCATCAAGGCTTAGCCAAGAGGAGGCAGGGAAAGAACCTGGCAGAGGTGCCCATCGGTGGGGTAGGAGGGTATATGCCTTCATACCGTGCCATTTCCTAGCTGGCAAGGCAGGAGATGAGGAGATGGGTCCAAGGCAGCAGCCGCAAGCTTCCAAGCTGCTCAGCATGGAGTGACTAAGGAAGGTGGCCTTGGAGGATCTGGAACTGAGTGTTGGATGTGTCAGGCAATGAAACCTCTCCTAATTAAAGCTGATGGCAAACAAATGCAGGAGTCCGAGTACAGCTGGGATGCACAAGTCCAATTTGGAACTGAGCAGCTGTGAAATTGGACCCATGGACCACAGCTGGGGCTGGAGGAAGAGAAACGGGGAGGATGGTGGGGTGAGGGGGGAAACAGGGTTGGGAGACAGATGTTACAGCTGTAGGTGGTATTCCTGCACCCCATATGTCTTGACATACCGTAGTCTATAGGAGTTCCTACTTATTCTGCTCATTGGGAGTTACGTAGCTAACCAGGTCCTGGAGTAAGGATGAGTAGAGGGAGAGGTGGCACTTTGGTAGCCCAGTGTGCTCCATCTCCTCTGCAGTGGTGGTGGTAGCCAAAATGGGCAGAAGCTCTCCTGACACGTGGGCTGTGCTCTGAGGCATGATGCTGAGGCAGAAAAAGGGGGACAGAGTGTTGGTTTTTTCCCAAGTCAAACCTCCAGTCTGTCCTAGAAGTAATGATGACTCTTGTTCTTCATGTGAATGCATGAGAGATTTCTTTTTAAATCAAATAGTCTTCTAGTTGGAGATTGTTTGGGGTTTTTTTTCCCTGTCCTTCTCTTTGTGTCTCTCCCCTCTAAAGAAGTGTTGTCCTTTACTGAGGCTATTCTTTGGGGACGGGGATGTGTGTTCTGGGGAGGATGCTTAATAATGCTGCAGTAGCAGTCCAGTGGGCACCGTGCTGTGGGTGAGCAGTAAACAGTTATGACATTCTGCCCGTGGTGTTTTTGTAGGAGCCGTGTTTTTTCTTGCTAAACGAATGCTAAATTAAGTCTCCTTCCTCTACAAGGGTGGTTTGAAGAGGCAGCTGGAGGCACCAGCCTTTGAAATCAGGTGGCAAACTGAGCCACTGTCCATTTCTGCTTAATATGTTGTGCAAAATGAGGGCAGCAGGAGGAGAGTGCAACAGCGGTGCTGTGTCCAGCCTGCTGCCTGCCCCTTGCAGAGCCCTTAGCCCTGCTGCAAGCCACCGATGGGAACAGACTGCTGCGTGGGGTTTGGTGTGGAGGTAGCTAGGGGACAGAGGGGAATCATTAAACACCCAGCTTTGCTATCCGTGCAGGCAGAAATCACAGGCGAAGCACAGGGAGGCTGCTGCAATGATGATCAGCGTTATTATCCTCAGGTACCCTTACTTAGAGACCAGCTGTCTGCTGCACTCAAAGGGAAAGAGGAGCACACACTGTTCAAACAGCCAGGCAAAGTACCCTGGGCCTGCTGAGTCCCAGTTTTGTAAATGTTATTTCCAATCTTCATTGACTTCCTGGCGTGTCCTTTCCACCAGCTCTGATTGCCTGCCTCGGGATCCCGCTTTGGGAAGCTGGGGCTTTGTCCTCTTCGTTGATTGCTTTGATCTGCAGAAAAAAAGGAGAGGCCAGCAGGCATCAACAAAGAAAATCAAAATTAAAAAATAATAAATAAATAATAATAATAAGAAAAGAGCCAAGCACGGGAAGATTTGCCCTGTTTGTACCATCCCCAGCTTGGAAACAATGTGCTTGAGCACTCGACCCCAAGCTGAGAGGACTTGGGCAGGGCTGCAGAGAGCAAGAATTGCAGCAAACTGCTCCAGTTCTGGGGTTTGGGAGGCCAATGGTGGCACGTGGGTTTGCTAAAGTGTTCTGGCAAAGGCCATGAGAGCTGCTGGGGAGAGCTGAGATGTTTGGGGTGTGACAGCGTTGTGGTGGGAGATAAAAAGACTGAGAGGAGGAAGCTTTGCCTCTTCCCCCTGACTTTCAGGAGCATCCCTTAGCTGTACACCAGGTCATGGGTGGGCATTCAGGGTCCTGCACCATCACGGCAGGGCAGCAGGAAGGGTTTAGAGTAGCCTGTGTGTTGGGTTTTGCCTGGTTGTGTTTGGACCCAGGGCAGCAGCACCCACCCCAGGAGCTGCCTCATGCTGTGGCCCAGCAGAACCCACCCGAGGTCCCTTATCACTGCAGGGCCTTATCTCCACTGCTCTGCTCATTCCTCACTGTCGGCTGTGGCAGTTTTTGCTTGGGGAACGAGTGTCAAATATACCCCAGAAATGTGCTCTGCAGGGACGAGAGATCCCAGAGCAGAATCAGAAAGCAGTTGCTTCCTTCTTACCCCTGGCCCTGCACCCGGTGAGTCCATCATCGCGTTGTCGGGACTCTGACACCTCGTGTAGCACAGAAATCCTGCCCGGTATAATCAATGTTAGACAAGCAGAGGGATGCTGCCCTGCTTTGCCCGAGAGATGCTATCACAGGGTGAGGAGTTCCAGCTGCTCGATAGAGGCCAAGAAGAGCAGAGATGCTCAGGCTCTGCGAAGCCTCTCTGCTGCTTGCCAGATCTTTGCGAGTGTTCCTCCAGCACCATCTTCCACTCACCCCCTGCATCAACTTGCTGGGCTTTACAAGGCTGTAGATGCCCAATGTCCTCTCATGGCCCAGCTCTTAAGCACCAACCCTTGGCCATTCTCTATTTTAAGTTTTCTGGGGTCTGGTGTGTTTTATTGCAGCCCTGGAGCAAAGGAGTCCTCCTTCATGTAGCACTTTATGTGCCACAGTGCAGTCTTTATTATTATTATTATTACTATTAAATGCAGGATTTTTAATCTTGAGAGAACGGATATTTATAATTTACCACCTAGGGTTTGGTAATTAGTATTTGTGTAGAGCTCTCAGCGATGTCTTGGATGTGAAATGTATTATATAAATAAAGACCGTCTTGCAAACGGCAGGGGGAGAGGGGAATTAAAATCAAAAGGTGAAGCTGGGAAGTGATTCAAAGTCCCCGGCACCCAAAGGGGGTGAAGGGAGGAGCTGTCAGGGATGCTGTGGGTGCAGGTCAGATGCTCCCACGGCTCCAGGCCAGCAGACTTTTCAATCTGGAGGCTGTTCACTGCACGTGAAATGAATTTGTGTTCTTACACTGGTTCCTAGCAGACCATAAAATATGATGCACTCGCAGGGTCTTTGGCTGCTTTTACAGAAAAGACCAGTGATTAAATGGGCTGTGGAGGTTGAGCTGCAGTGGAGGTGCTGCAGCGAGGGTACTGGGATGCTCGGGGGGTTGGTGGGTCCTTGCTCCCCATCCCCTCACCCCTTGGAGCTGTGGAGGCGCAGGGCTGATGGCCAAAACCTGCTCTGCCAAAAGTCTGTAGAGGGAGAGGGAGGTACCATGGGAGAGCATCCCTCAGACACCATCCCTGGGGTCCTTTGGGAAGTCTGGGATATGTGAATCCTGCTGTCCCTGCCACATATCCACACTTCCCAGCTCAAACTGTCCTGGGGGCACCAGGAATGAGCATGAGTGGGAAAGCCCAGACATCCCTTGCGAGATCACCTGGGGGACATCAGGCTCCCTTGTGTCTAGACATAGCTAAAATACTTCTCAGCGAAAGATGTGCCTGTTTGGAGTGGATTTTAAAAGAAACCCACCAAGAAAACCTGAACAAGTGTGGGAAATAGCTGCAGAGCCCACCCTAATACCCTGCATGGCTTTGCACAGGGGGGGTTAAAAACTTCCACCCAGTGGATCCCTTACAGATTTTCATGATAATCTTCATTTCCCTGGAAGAGGGAGGTCTGGATCCACTGGAGGTATCAGTGGACTGAGCTCAGGAGGAAAGGGGAAAGGAAAGAAAATAATCTACAAAGCCTTGTTTCCTTTAGCAGAAAAACATTAGGATGTTTGTTTGCATTCCCTCTTTTTGCCTAAAAAATGTTACAAACTGTTGTTAGGAAGGTTAACCAAACATGCTAAGTAAAACGAGAGAACCTGACAATGAAACAAAGCCTTTATTTTCTGGTTGAACAAAATATTTAATTTGACCCAAGCAATTTTTCACCTGATTTTTCACTTCTGTCATAAAATCAATTTCCCGCATAGCTCTGTTCTCCCACGCCGCCGCCGTGATGGGTTGGGGAATCCTTTTCACCTTTTCTTTCTTTGTGTTATATTTTTTCATTCCCCTTCCTTTTTTTTTCCTGTTGATTTTTTTCTTTTCTGCTTGTTTTTTTTGTTTTGTTTGTTTTTTTTGCTTTTCCACCCATTTTTCTTTTATTTTTTTCCCTTTTCTCCTTTTTTCCATCTCCTTTATCCCCCAGTTTCTCTTTTCCCTTCCTCCTTTCCTTTCCCTTTCTCTTTGAACCTCTTTGAACTGCACTAATTATAATGTAGCCCTTATGTAACTAATATGTGCAGGTAATATTGTGATTATATATAGAGAGCCATATGGTCCTGTGCAGTCACTTTCAGTGTTGTTAAACCGCTGAAGCGGATAAACTCCATGTCCATGCACAAAGTAATTGCACAAAACTAATTTGTGTTTGCAAACAGAACTGAAATTAAGTATGTAAATAAGCAGAGCTGCAGACTAAATATTATAGTAGGGAAGGAAGGGGGTGGGGAGGAGAAAGTGGAAACAACTTCATAACTGCAAAGTGTAATCGGTGCAGGAGATGGGAATGGTAAGTGTTTAGAATGTGCAGGGAGCTAATGCTGTGAACAACTGTTAGAGGGTTTCAAGCTATAAATCCCACGTGTCTCGCCAGCCCTGCCTCCAACTGCAGCACCAGCACCGTCGTTCAGGGGGGAATATGTGTATAGAAGTTATAATTTAATGGGTTTTTCTGGGAAATAGGCATAGTTTAACCCCGTGTCATTTGTTTAGAGACTCTGTTTTACTTAATTTTTAAAAAGGGGGCGTTTTCTAGCCCAGGGTGAGCTGGGGAAGAGGCTGCTTTGGATTTTGGGAGCTGCTGGGGCTATCAGTTACTCTGTTGAGCAATGGGTAGCTTGGCTCCGGGAGGGGGGGTCAGGTCCCAGGGGGATGCAAATGGTTTTTTGCAGTGCTGTCAGTGCACGGGGCTGCATTCATCACCCATGCACATCGCAGCAAGCCCAAATTTGCAGCAGGCAGACACTTCTCACCGACTCAAAATGCACTGGGGTGTCCGAGTGGGTCCCAAGCATCTCCCAGAGCTGGGAGAAGCGATGCTGGCAGCTGGTGAGTAGCTCGGAAGAGTCCCTCAGCCTCCCAACCAGCAATGGGAAGGTTCCCTCTACTGGCAAACACCCGGCTCTGGCCCCTGAAAAGCTCTCGGTAATTACACTGAGCCCGTGTAAAGCCAGAGAAAGGGTTTAATTGCAGTAGTGCTTGGGAAAATGTCACTGAGCGTATGCACACGTGAGAGCCTGTATTTACCAGGAGAAAAGGTGCTGGCAAGCCTGGCTCCTATTTATAACCCTGGCAAGACTGGTCTTGGGACCGGAGGAAGAGCTCAGCTTCTCTCTTAAGTTTTCCTTCTTCTAAAATTATTATTATTGTGTTTGGCTCCCTCAGATGGGTGCTTGCAGGTGACTGGAAATTGGGTTCAAATCGACTGGCAGAGGCGGGCTGCGCCAGTGCGATGTCATTATTCCTGCTATCATCATTAATGGTGATGTCCTTGTCAGGAAATTGGTGGATTTCAGCTCTGTTAGGAACCAGAGAGCCTAAAAAAACCCCCAACAAACTACCAAGAAAATAAAGCAGAATGGCTGTTTACCAGATGGAAATTGCTCGAGGGATGTTATGACTCCTTGTTTTCAAGATGGTGCAAAAGCACAAGGTGAAGTAGATACGTTAATTGATAAATAAATAAATACTCCTCGAAAACAGATGGGTCCCCTTGAGCCCAAAGCCATCTCTCTTTATTTCTTTTCCAAGCTTCAGAACCACATACGAGCGGTGCACAGCACGCACAGGCACTGCCGCAGTGCTGGCAGCGCAGGGGCTGGCCACAGGTACTACAGGCAACTGGCTAAAGTCACCAAATTTCTCTTCCTCAGATGGGGAAAACACCCCCCAGCATCCTGTGTGCCTGCTCCTGCTTGGCTTTCCTTGTCCTGCTGCAAAACTCTTCTCTGCAGGCAGGGTGGGATTCTGCAGCATGGGGGGGAGCAGGGTGCTGTTCCCCAGAGCTCTGCTGTGTGTGCACATGTGTGCCCCTGTGCTCATATGTACACACGTGTGCCCCCCTGCATGTACACACTGCACATGTAAGGGCTTTCACAGGACTCCTGCAGTGTCATCTGTTACTGCGAGCAGCCCATCTGAGGTTTCATTCCTAGGATGTATGGCTCCAGGTCATCTCTCCAGCTCCTGTCTCCTCACGGGGAAGCAGCAGGGAGGGCTGGGATGGCAACCAGAGCACTCCCAGGAGCTTTTCCTGGATGTTTCCCAGCAGCAAATCTGAGGGATAAACATAACCTTATGCACGCTTTGGCTTGGGAAGGTTTCTCTTTTAGCAGGTGTGAGGTTTGGTGGCTCTCTGGTAGGAACCAGGGGAACGTCTGGTCCTGTTGAAACTTGTGGAGCATCCTTGGGTTTAGCTGTTAATCATGAGCTCAAAAATTCACTGCACCAAAGTCATCTGAGATTTGCTGCTGCAGGACACGGGGATCAGACTCCTCACCTTGACCTCAGCTGGACCCCAGTCTGCAGTAGGCAAGGCTTTGGGTTTGGTAAATGAGAAGGTAAAATTCCCAGAGCTGTTGGGAGAGGCTGCTGTGAGGCTGATTTCTACCCTTAGCCGTGATCATTTTGTTCTGTTGTTGTGCAAATGTTTTAAAAATAACTAGGGAGGAAAAATATGCAAGTGCAGGGGGAAAGCACTGATAAACACAGCCTGAAATGCTGTTACAGGCAGACTTTAGAGCCTGAAATCACCTCAAATGTATTCTGAATTACCTTGAGCATATTTAGACAGATCTATTTTTCATTGCAGGACATTAATGTACTGACTTGGGGGATTTTTTTCTCTGCATAAACATTTCTGTCGCATGCTGTGAGGAAGGAGTAATAACCCTTCTTAGCACCAGGACATGAAGGAAGACTTTGCAAGGGAATGGCTGGGGAGATAGCCAGGGGCATGGCTGTGGGTCTGGAGTTATTTTTTGCAGTGCAGACCAAAGCAAGCTGGAGCTTTGGAGGTGACTCGGGCTCTGGAGCCTTCTCCAATGAGGCTGAGAGTCGATTTTCTTACCTTGTCACGGGTTTGGCCAGTCACTGGGTGACAGATGCTCTCTGTTATTCCACCACCACCCTCCCAGGGAAGATAACGGGAATAAGGGAGAGAGACTTTGAGATTGGAAAAAAACCTAGAACAGTTTTAATGAAATGGAAAAAAATAATAATAGTAATAATAATAATATGATGATGATTATGGTGAATTCTATACAAAGATGTAAATCTAAGAGCTTGAGCATCGTGTCTCCCAAATCCTGGTTTGGCAGTGGGTCAAGGCTGCAGCCCCTCCAGCTCTCACTGTGTCCAGCAGCAGCAGGAGGTGGGGATGGAGATGGAGATGCTTTGCAGGGTTGGCTGGAGGAGGTCGCTGGAAAAAAACAGTGCAGCTGGAGGCTGAGAGACGGGTGGGAAGGGGAAGGTCTGTCTGAACAGCAGGTGAGGGGCAAGAGGAGCAGCACGGCAGATGTTGAGGGGCTGGCCAAGGCAGGTTTTAGGAGAGGAGGAAGCAAAGGAACGTGGGTTTCTCTGGTGAGCAGCTCCTCCCCGTGCAGCCTCCTGCCAGGCTGGCTCGGCCATGCAGGGGGAGCTTTGCAGGGGGAAAGAAAGGGGGAAGATTTTCTCCCACTTGGAAAGGTGGCTGCAGCTCCTTGGCTTGGCTGGCGTGGCTTGAGGGGAGGGGATGGAGCCAAAGACTTCTCCTGAAGGGGACAATCTAAAAGGGGTATCTCCCTCCTCCTCTGTGACTGGCTCGGTGCCTGCTTGGATTAACTGCAAACCTTCCCTGCGTCCTTGTGATTAATGACTGAGGCAAAGAAACACCACGGCTGCTCAGCTCCTGTGGTCAGCAGCTTCCCACCCGTGCTGTGCCCGGCCCCAGGGAGAGCAGTCTTTCCCTGCAAACAGGTCCTGGGGTTATCCTTGGATAATATCCTTGGAAGCCCAGCAGCATACCTCAGGGCAAATGCTCCTCTGGATAGGCAGGAGTTAGATGTTGCCCTTTCCAGCAAGGATTTAGGTGTGAAATCAGAGCAGCTTCTGCAGATGCCCTCTGGGCAAAGGCTGTTAACTGGGAGGGAATGTCCTGGGAAATGGTTTTGGCACATCCCTTCTGTCCCCAGCACCGGGCAGGTGTCCAAGCAGATGACTTAACAGCAGTGATGGGCTGGTACCTAGATGAAACTGAGCAGAAGCAAGGTGAAATCTCTCCCACTTTTTTCCTCTTCTACTGTTGCTACTCCCTCTCCTGTTGCCGAGGTTGTATTGCATTTCCAATGGCACGGCTGGGTCTTGTAGTCCTTCACATAAATGCTTCTGGAGAATTAAGAGGAACAGTATTGATGGTAAAAGTGGGGGATTTTCTCCTCATCTAAATACTTTCCCAATTAGAAAGAGAGATGGAGGTGTAGAGCATTCATGAGAGAGAGAGTGAATGGCAAGTAAAAAATTTTCCTATCTTTTAATCAGTTCTGTTCGTTGGCCAAAAGTTGGGATGCTGGCGGGTTCCAACCCAAACAGGGTTTGGTGCATTGCCCTGATCTCCAGCATTGCCATGGACAGATCTCCAAGGCTGCAGCTGTTGAGCTCTGCCCCATTCTCATCTCCGTGCAGCCACCTCCATTGCAGGGATAACAGGCTCTGCTGAGCATGACAGCATCTGCTAGAGAGGCTGTTGGACGTGGATTCACCTTCCTGGCACCAGAATCCCTGGTTTGAAATAGGCCTGCAAATAAGTTTGTGGATAAACTCAAAAAATAGAGAAAGAGAAAGCTTTCTTTTTTTTTCCTCTTTTTTTAAGTCAATAAAGCCTTGGTTCTCAGAGAGGAGCGTGCCCTTAAGCTGGTGACCTTGGCAGTTATCAGTGCTGTCGGAGATCTTTATTGCTTCCATCATGCTTGCTGGGGATGAAGTTTTACTTGTGCTGGTGGTGTGACTGCTCACGACGTGACTCGTCTGGGTGCTGGGGGGGCCGAGCCACCCAGCAGGGCTTTAGGAGCAAGGCACTGATTTTGCAGCTATTTCCCCCATCCTAGTGCTGTGGCAGCATCCTCAGGCTCCCGTGCAAGCCCTGGGGATGGCTCTGTGCCTCCCAGACCCTCTTCTCTTCACCAGGACAAAACGAGGTGTGTGGACCAAAAGGGTCCAGCATGCCTGGGGCAGAAGGGTGAAGAACTTGAAGGTGTAGGGCAGCAGGAATCTGATAGCCAAGGAATGTGTCTGGACCACGTGTTCTCCCCAGTTTCCCTTGTGGGAACTGGCTGCTGGTTGTTCCTGCCCTAAAGAAGGAAGTGGTTTGTGAAGTAAAAGGCAAAGAAAGTAGCAGTGTCAGGAAGACAAAAGAGAACATTAAAATCCAACCAGCTCCTCCAGAAGAAAGCAATGTAGTCTAAAGAAGGATCCTTGAAAATATAAGGCATCAGCCCGAAGGAAGGGAAAAGGGAGCATGCCAAATTCCCCTCTAATCCCCTCGACAACAGCCAGATATAATGGGTTGCCAGACTTTCCCCTGAGCTTGTTTTGCTTTGGTCCGGAGATTTTTGCAAACTCTGGCATGCTGGGAATTTTAATCAGGGCCAGGGCCTTGTTCATGGTGGTGTTTATAAATCTGAGTGGAGGAGAAGGTCCAGATTTTGCCCTGAAAAAAAACCCCAACAACAACAAAAAAAGCAAACCGGAAAAAAAAAAAAAAGAGGGGAAGCTTACAAGCTGTTCCCATCCTCATTCTGTCCCGGCTGATGGAAAATCACCAGCGCTTGCCTCATGTAAATGGCACTTTATCCACTGGAAATGTGAATGCTGTCACCAGTGCCCAGGTCTGTCAAGCTTATCGGCTGAGCTAGTGAGACGGAGAGATGCACCCAGTCCTGTTCACGCCAGGAGAGTGATAGATAATAACATTTCGAGGAGAGAAAAGGCAGTGAGGCTGACGGTCGGGAATTAAGGTGCCCTGTGGAAGTCCATCGCTTATTCACTCCTGGTTTCATATTCAGGGGAAACAGCATTTGCTTCCCGGGTAGTTTTCTTTCTCCCTTTCGTGCTTTTTAAAAGTCAAGCCGGCAGAATTAATTCTCTTCTCCCATCTCTGCATGTGTCACTCCTCATTTGCACCCCTAACAGGGGCTGGCAGATTTACATTTGGGGGCTTCGGGTGCTGAGGAAAATCAGGATTTATTTTGCAGCTCCAGCAGTAGCTTGGGGGGAGCTTAAATTCTTTACTGGGAGGGTGGTTGGGCACTGGAATGGGCTGCCCAGGGAGGTGGTGGAGTCACCATCCCTGGGGGTGTTCAAAAAACGGGTTGATGAGGCACTTGAGGTCTAATGGTCCAATGGTCAGGAATATGATGGGATAAAGGTTGGACTTGATGACCCTGGAGGTCCCTTCCAACCATAATGATTCTGTGATTCTATAAGGAGATGTTTTCCTAGCCCTAGGAGAAGGTACATGGGAGGAAAAGGAGCCTGGAGGTTGCTTGTTGCCAAAGAGGGCAGCTGGGCAACAAAGCCCAGAAAAAGAGAGGTGCAACAGTTGGTTTTATGGGAACTACTCATGAATTTGGCATCAATGCATGGATAGAAAGGTTTCCAGTGTGCAGGGAAAAGGCCCACCAGGAGGAAGGGTCTGTTCCCATGCAGCTCACAGGGAGAGCCCTAGGATCTCTCCTTATCTAGCGCCATGCCCCAGCCCTCTGTGGGATTATTAATGCAGATCAGAGCTGTTTTCCATATGTATGATCCTGAAATATCTCCTTCCAGAGTGAACCTTGAGCACGAGCACTATAATGTAATGAGTTAAACTGCTTGTTCGCAGTTCCACTAAAAGCAAATGGACTGGGAATTTGTTTTAAAAACTGGACAGAGCTTTATCGGCCAATTAATCAGAATGTATAATGGATAAATTAAAGGGCAGAGTCAAGCGAGGCTGCCAAATAAAAACCAATAAAGTGCAATCTGCAAATGGACATGACATTATGGGATGCCACACAACAGGAGCAGGGAGGGGAAAACTGCACGGCCTTGGGCCTGATGTGTACATCAGGCTCCCCAGATCCCCTCGGCTTCCCAGCCTGCATCTTTGCAGGCGTGGAGGGGCACCCATCTCATGTGGGTGCTGCTTGTCCAAGGCATGAGCACTGTTGCTGCTGGAGGAGTATCACTGCTCCACTCATAAACTGGACCAAGCCACTGGCTGGGTCCAGGGCTGTTGGAGATTTGGGACCCTTAGCAGAAATTCAGATTCATTTAAAACCAGGCAGCAGGGGTGAATTTTGCAGTGCCCACGGGATCAGCTGTTTTACTGACACTGCTGGGAACACCAGCATTTGGGGTCCCTGGACATTACCATAACCACCCCACTGCTTTTATGGGCAAAGCCGGCTCTTCCAAGGAGCTCAGGCAGGGGGCTAAAAGGAAGAGCTGGCAGTTGTAGGAATGAGTTGGAAGAGCTCATTTCCTCCCAAGCTGTGCAAACTCTGCACACTTGATCAGGCACTGAACGATGGTGCAGAGCTGTGTGTGGCTCCCTTGGCAGCCCGGACCCCCCCCTGGCTGTGGCTGGCTCCGGGGAGGCATCAGGACCAGCTTTACCACCCTCCTCCCTGCACGCCTCCACGGGTGGGGAATTTTCTCCCCAACAAACAAACCCAAGCAGCAAATTGACTTTGCAGGTAGGGCTGGGGGACTCGGCTGGGGGGTGTGGGGTGTTTTTCTTCCCGGCTGAGCTCCCCGGCTGTGCTCACGCTGCAGAGCCAAGTTATAGGTTTGCAAAAACAAATCAACTTTGCTTGCTAGCGAATGCAGTGCTTCTCCAGAGCATAAAACTCATCCTCCTTCCCCAGGCTTTGCGTCGTGCTGGTCGTAAAACCGGGCTGGGAGCCCTCCCCTCCAGCTGAATGCGGCTCCTGCCCTGGGTATGGGCTCACAGCACAAGCTGGGGCCGCTTCCAGGTCACTTGGCACATCACAAGTGTTTGATGCACCCTCTGAAGGGACAACAAAGGTGTGAACCTGTCAGGAAGCAAAACCACAAATAACCAGAAATAGATTTTTAGTTGAGGTTGGTGGGGTTTGGGGTTTTTATTAAGTGCCAGTGTGAAAAAAGATGAAAGCCCTTCTGGTGGGCCCTCGCTAGCTCGATACCAGCGGGGTAACAGCAGCATCAGGGCACTGTGGGCAAGCAGGGAAAAACATTTAGATGACTTGAAGCAATCATTGGTTTACCAAGAGCTGGATGTGATGGAGGGAAAGTGGCAGGAGCGCTGGCCGTGCCTTTGCTTTGGGAGCTTTGGATGCCAGACTGATCCCACCGTGCATCTTCTGTAGCATTGCTCCCCGTGGAGAAACTTCCATAAGGAAATCATCTAGTTGAGAGACGAGGCCAAATCCTGACGAACATATTGTTTGTGAGCAAACACCAACAGCTAGCTTCTCAGCTGCTGCAAATGACAGAGCCATGTGGTGGCTTCCACCGAGCTATATCAAATCCTCGCTTGTCTTTATATGCATCAGCTATTAACATGTTGCTCCTGACAATGCCGATGTGGGTTGAGCCTGTGCTGTATCCCCATGGTGCTGATGGAGCTGATGGTTGGATCAGTAAAGACTTTCCCTAGTCCCTTAACTCTCATATCTTCTTCTGAAGATCCCGCTGGGTGCCTGTCTGCTTCTCCAGGGCCTTAAATACTGGCTCCAACCCTACTTTCTCTGCCTTGCCCTCAAACCACAGGGAATCTGAGTGCTGCAGGGATCTCAGCATGCATTTGTAGGATCCAAGCTTCCCATCCCAGGCATGGAAAAATGCTCCTTGTTTCCCAGCTGGGGGTTTGGGGCTGAGCATCATCTCAGTAAGGAAATGACAAGTCCTGGTGGGTGTTTTGTTTATCAGATGGTCTTGGTGCTGAGGAGAGGTGGAGGATGTGTCGTGGTCCCTCTGTACCACCCATTTCCTTTGTCCTTTTGGCTCCTGCAAGCAGCAAGGTTGTGGTGTCGTGGTTTGGGGGGGTGGCTGCAGTGTGAGGGGGGAGCTGGGATTGCAGTGTCATGGCAGCAAGGGGAGCTGCTGGCATCCCTGTCTTCTAAAAGCACCTGCTGCTGCTCTCCTCCTGCCTGCACATGGGCAGAATGGCAGCACTCTCTGCTCCTTTCCTGCCGTGGGCTGCAGAGTGATTCTGAAGTGGCATTAAAAAGCATCTCCCAGCTCTCATGGAGGAGGTGCTCAGAGAGCAGGGCAAGCTCGTGGGCTACATCCCAATGGGCGTGAGCATCCGCATCATCCTGAGCATCAACCCCCGCAGACAGCATTAGTGCTGAGCCTGCCTGAATAGGGCCTCTTGGGATTAGTCTCCTCGGCTGCCTCCACTTCCAGGGGCTCAGAATCAAAGAGGATTTGCCCACTGATAGAACAAATCTCAGCAGCGCATTTGTTTATTCGCGAATCACAACCGTCTCTGTGTGCCCAGGCCCAGCTTTGCAGCACCTTTGTGGGCAGCAGAGACCGAGGGATCTTGCTCAGCAAGAAAACAGCCCAGTTGGGTGCAAATACCCATCCTCGTGGAGAGCAGGGAGAAAAAAGGGCAGAGAGAAACAAAGTGTAGAGAGGTGTTGGGTGCTGGTGCATCTTACACCATTCACGGCGTAACATGCTCTTTGTGGGTGCTGCTCTTTGCAGGAGCTGCTCTTTGACCATCTGCATCCATCTGCTGATGAATGAGCACCTCCTTGCCTGTTTTGGAGGAGCTTTCCTCCAGGCAGTCCCTTGCTGGAGCCTCTGCCGCAGGGTGGGCGAGCCGGCGGCTGCAGCGGCAGGGAGGGCAGCGTGGGAGAGGATTGGAGCCCAGCAAATCTGGGCATGTTTTCTTCTTTTGGACAAATAGCTTATTCTCTGAAAATTCAGTTGTGGGTCAGCCAGCACCATCTGTGAAGCCCTGCCAAATCTGGTGAAGGGTTTCAGCCAAGAAAGAGAGAAAGAAAAGGAAAAATTAAAAAGCCTGGAAAACGTCCATTTTCGAAACCACTTTTCAAAACAAACATTTCAGGTCTTTCTGTCCAAAATACATTTTCTGTTGACATTTGCCTGCTTAATAATATATATTCTTAAAGGGTTTGGAGAAGATGACCTCGAGTGCTTAGATGATTTGACTTGTTGCTTCCGTATGGGAGATATTTTTGCTCCCTGGACACAAAGCTCCAGGAAATGCAGATCTGGATGGTGCTTGGACGGGGACTGTGGAAGGGTCCTGCTGGTGAGTCCATGTTGGGGGGGCACAAGGGTTCTCTGAGGAAGGGAGACAGTCTCTGGGTGCAAACAGTCCAACATCTGCTCCAGTTCTTAAGCTGAAAATGGAAATAGGAAGCCACAGGTTGCACAGGTTTGCTGTTCCAGAAAGAGCTGGCTTTTTGGGAAGAGCTGTGCTGTACCTGCGTGTGTCTCCACTCCCCCCTTCAGCACGGCTTTTCCCTGCTATCTCCATTTCCTTGGTTTCCCATCTGCTTTTCTGCACGAGCCGTGAGCCCCGGAGCAGTGTCGCTAATCCCTTCTCACTCTCAGATTGTGATGGGAAGAGGGAATAACTGGAGGTTTTTGCCAGCATCTGGGGCCGTGCTCTCAGGACTGTGAGCAGGCGGGATAATGATTTAAGTTGGATGAGACTTCTTGGCCATCATCCTGTTGATGTGAAAGTCAGGTCCTTAGTGCCGGCGTTAGTTTGCCTCATGGTTTTAATACTGCTCTGCCTGCAAGCCACAGGGCATTCCACTAAAACGTGTCTCCAGACCAGTGAGAGGAGGAGGCCTTGGAGTCATCAGCTTGCTCGAGCGCTTTATTTGACTAAATACGCCATTGATTTGTTTGGGCTGCATTCCGACTGTGTGGGCTTTGTAAGTCAATACAACTCCAGTCCTACTCTCTCCACTCGGTAATTGCTAGGTAGTAGATTATATTGTGGAAGTGCAGTGCTGAGTGTGTGTGTGTGCTCGAACAACAGGCGATGGGAGGGTCCTTGCCAGGGGGAGAGCAGGGTCAGGGCATTTTGGGGTGCTGCACAGGCTGGAGAGCAGAGGGAGAAGCAGGCAAGTGAGGGTACCACGTCTCCAAGTTGCTCAAGGAAGGTGAAGGAGAGATGTAGTTATGTACGTTTGGCTCCTGCTGGCCATGTCTGAGTCTGTGCTTTCTGAATATTCCAAGTTCCCCTCAGCTGCAGGTCTGTCCCACCTCCCTTGTGCCCATGAGGATATGACCTGTCCTTCTGATAATTTTTAAGAGTCTGTGGTGTCTGGTGGGGGAGGACCTGCCTGGAAACGAAGAGACCCAGGCTCTGTCTCCACTTGCTTTCCCTCCCCTCCATCGTGCCTCTCTCCATCACGTGCAATTAGTGTGTGTTTACAGAGCATGTTCCCATCATGCAGGAGGGGTGTATTCGAGGGTGCCTGTAGGATGCAGGGTTTACATGGGTGTTTTTTCTGGGGGGGAAGCTGAGCAGACAGGTTATCCCTTCCATGCTCGTTGCCCGATGTGTTCGAGTGGATTTGCAAGTCCAGCTGCTGATTTGGGAGCTTCACCTCTGCCCTCGACACGCAAGGGCTTGTTAAAGCAGGAGCTGATCTTTGCATTTAAATGCCTTCTCTGCTCCATTAGCTCTGTACCCCCAGAGCTTCCCGATGGGACACTGGCAGGCTCTTGTCCCCCCCACATGGGGTGAGGTTTTTTTTAAATGCTGGTACTTATTAGCTCCCTTCCATCTGGTGTCACTTCCACGTCCACCAGTGATTGCTGAGGAATAAATACAATTAAAAAATGAAGTGAATCAGCATCTCTGTAGGATGGAGAGAAAGAAAAAGCAGCGCTCGTGCTGCTTCTCCCCCCTCCTTGCTGAGCCCGCTGAATCCCTTCGCCATCTGAATCTATTCCCCCAGCAGCTTTTAGTCTGTCTTCGCTGGTGCTGGAGCACAAACAAAGTATGTAACAAGAGTCTTTCAGGTCCATTAGAAACGCAGAGGGAAGCAGTCAATGTTAGCCAAAGGAAGGCAGCAAAGGATGAAGCTGTCAGGGTTGAAGAAAAGCCGTTTCCAGGCGAGGAGGAGGTGCTAATTAAATTAAATTTGAGATTTCTGCCACTCATTCCTGAGTAAACCTGAAAAAAAAAGGCTTTAAAAATAAAAATAATTAAAAAAATAATAAAACAACAAACCCAAATTAATCCCAAAAAGCAGGTCGGAGGGAGGGGGTGCTGACTAAACGATTTCTGCAGTTACCCATCCGGTGCCTCTCTCCAAGCACGTGCCTCTCCGCATCTGTCAGAGCCCTTTGGAGATGCCTCCCTTCCCTTTGATGCTGTGATCGATGACCCCAGGGGACAGGTGAGCACTACCTGGGGAAGCAATTTATGTTTATTTTTAGCTTTACCAGCACCGAGGGGGATTCCACTGCCTGCCTTAACCCCTCGCAGCCCACCCCATCCCTGGTGCTGCGGGGTTGGTGGTGGGAGGATGTCAAAACGAGGAAAACGGGATGGTTTTTATAAATGTAGGGATTGTTATAGCTCCCTCTCCTCATGCTGAGCAGCTGTGACCCGCGAGGAATCGCAGTGTGTTGGTAGGCAGTGGTGCTGCCCCAAGAGAGGCACCAATGCAAAGCAGGTAGGAGGAGGGATGGAGGAAATCTCTTGCAGAGGGCAGAGCAAATTGTTCAGAAAAAGCAGGAGGTGAGGTTGGAAGTGGTGCTTGTCTTGATGGCCACATCAAAAACAAAAAAAACCCCAAGCAGATTCAGGTTCAGCTCACAAACAAAACATTTGAAAATGTCACCCGACTGAAAATCCAGGAAAATATTCTGGCTGGATTTCACTCTTTTGCCTCGACAAAATCAAAGTACTCTTGTGTTTGCTTTGGAGCTTTCAGACTTACAGCTGGTGTAAAGCAAATGTAAAGGAAAGGTTGCAGTGAAAGACTGTTTTAAACACGAGAGTTTGGAATTAAAAACCACGGGAATATGGTGGGTGAATTGGGGGGTGCGTGTGGAAATACATCAGTGTTTCTCCATTGGTGAAAGCAGGACTAACAAATCCCGCAGGGAAAAATATCCATCCCTGGGGAGATGGGGAGAGAGGGAGCCAGAGCTCCTGGGTGCTTGGCCAGACTCTGGGAAAAGCTTCAGTTCGGGTCTTTGGATGGGCTTTGGAGCTGCATGGACCAGGCTGGCAGGGGAGATGCCTGGCTCCAGTCCTCCAGCTCTGCTTCCCAAAGGAATGCCGCCGCTCCATCTCACCTCCGGATGGATTTCTTTTTGGCCTCTGTCATGGCCAGCCCACGCTCTCGGTGTGAGCGAATGCGCTCTTAATTGGTGAGGAATCGGTCCTGAAATGTCACAGGAATATTTATATCACAGCGCAGCCTCTCCGGGTGCTAATTGTGCCATAGGCCCTCGGATAATGTCTCTGGGAGAAAATAATCCCAGGCTCTCTGGCACTCTCTCCCCTCCTCTGCCTTTTTTCCCCCTTTTTATTCTCCAAGCTCTTGGATCCCTGAGAGCAGGGATCCATCCCTGGGGAGAAGGTCTGATGATGTTAACTCCCACTGTGCAGGGAGAGGTGATTCCCAGCAAAAAATGGGAGTGGGTTTAGTATGGGTGGGGGGTTTAGTGGGTGTGGGGAATAATAGAAAATGTCATTGGGGATGTGTCTTAGGGATGGGATGCAGCTTTCCAGTAGTGCTGGCATAGGAGAACTTCTGGATGGATTAGAAATGGGGTGGCTGGGGACTTCCCAGCAAGCACCTTCTGTGGGGCTCAGAGCTTGGAGCCCCAAATTTCCTTCTCCTAAGGAAGGAGGATCCTTGGTTAGAGGCGGAGTGCCAGGCTCTTATGGGAATGATGGTTTTGACCCAGGCAGCCTAATTTTGGGAGTCCTGAGCAAGGTGGCCCTGACAGAGGTCGCTGCGTGTAATCAATGATCTGTTTTTGTCAAACAGGACAAGTTTTTTCCTTCCCCAACTGAAACAACAATATTGATCTCCTTGGTCAGTTACATAAAGACCATCTGCATTAATCTGATTTAATGGGGATTTAGCTGGCACAGGAGTGAACCTGTTACTGTTCTAATCTCATTTCAGCAACACACCGCTGCTTTTTTTAATACCCTTTTCCTTTTCCCCCATCTCTGCTGTCCCAGTCTATTTGGATCAGGCTTCTCCTGGCTGGTTCTTTACTTGATTTTGCAGCTTTTCCATGTTTTTTTTTCCCATGCTGGATGTGCTTCCCAGTGGCTCAGCCATCCGAACCACCTGCAGTGCTCCCAGCAGCCTCCAAACCCTTCTGCTTTTAGGGTTGCATCCCAAAAATCGGACCACGTCCACTTATTTCTTCCTCACTTGTGCAAGGTTTGGTGGCATCCCTGGGTGCTCCTACAAAGAGGAGATGTTGGCAACTGCTGTGGCCATGTAAGCCCTTCACTGCCAACTTCTCCTGCCCCAGCTCTTTCCTAGTAGCTGCTGGACCATGTACTGAGGTCCATAAATTCCATCTCTTCTGCAGCCTCAGAGGTGAGGGTGAGCTGGGAGAGCCAGGGCTTGTGCTGTGGTTACAGCACCAGATTGCCTGATTCTCAGTGCTGCAGTGGAGCTGGGATGGGTTTTCACACCTCCAGATGGTGAATGCTATGAAAAGTACATGGGTATCAGGGGAGGGAGGATCAAACACCATATTTTTGGCGCTTCTGCCGGAGGCTGGGGAGTTGCTAGGACCAAGCAGCAAGAGGCAAATTAAAACCTGACATTAATTCCATTAACTGTGATCATCTTCTCGCCAGGGATGAACCGAACCACTCATTGTTAGTATGATTATAGGCAGAAAGTTGCATCAAGATGGCCATGCAACATTAACTCGACCCCAGAGCAGAGCAGTGCTGGGCTCCAGCTTTCCCTCTCGAGCCCTCCCGGTGTCGCTTTGCATGTTGAACCCAAAGACCCTCCATCACTTCTCCTGCTGCCTCCCAGGGTGGGTGAGGAAAGGAGGTGTTGCAAGGCACGGGTTTAATTTGCCAAGCTCTGCAGCTCCAGCTGTGCCGTTAGTGCCTGCACAGCTGGACTGCTGTGCGGGTGGCAGGCAGGGCTGTGCTCCTGCAGCTTGCTGGTGAACCCAGTGCAAACACCTCAGGAACACGCCATTGCTGTTTGTAGCTCAACTTTCTCTTTTGGAATTGATGGTGGGTGAGGACTCTGGGGGTTTGGGTCTTTGCTGAGCTCAGGTTTTGTGTTAGGAGGGGCTGGTGTGTTTAATACATGCCAACACCTGCTTTCTGCTGTGGTCCGAGCTCTCTGCTCAGTCCTTTTCCTCTGGAGGGGTGGGCAGCACTACTGGTTGTTTCAAAATTCATCTGTAAGGCAGAGCCAGGCTTTTCCCACCTTGCAAATACACTGAGGAGGCAGCCCAGAGAGTGCATTCACCCCAGGTCTGTTCAGGGAACCATGGAGCATGAGACCTCTGAGCCAACAGGCACCGTATGGTTGGGGTTTCTGACCCCACCAGGGCTGATCTGTGCTCTAAACATGATGCAGTGCCATGCCTGGTGCTCACCTGCCTTCCAGGATCCGTCTGAGCTCCCATGGGGGGTCTTTGGATGGAGCAGATCCCTCTGCTCAGCCGGGATGTGGTAGATCTGGGATGAATTCCTCCTTTTTGGGTTCAGTGGGTTTTTTAATGCTTCTTTTGCCCAGTGCCCTGGAAACACTGTGGAGGAAGGTGATGGGAGGAGGGGGTGCCCCAGTGGTTCCTGTGCATGGGGTGGCTGTGGGATCATCTCGTGCTGTGCCGTGGGGATGGATGGGAACATTGTCCAGCGCTGTGGACTTGGGGTTTGCAGGCAAAAGCAACATCCCAGAGAAGCCCAGGGCTCTGAGATTGGACATGACAGGAGAGGAGCAGGATGGGGCTGGCAACACAAAGCTCAGCTTTTTGTGCTGCCGTGCCCCGTGGCTTTGGGGTCGCAGGGAGGTTGTCACTGCTGGGCCAGGCAGCTCCTTGCAGCGGGGTGTCGGGGAGCACTGGTGAGGCACAAGTCCTTTTCCCTTCTCTTTTTCATGGATCGCACTTGTTCTCTGCTTGGCCTTTTCAGCAGGGAGAGCAGTTTGGATACACATTACCTGTGCAGCAAAGTGTGCTCTAATTGGCCAAGGATTGGTCCCAAAATGTCAGGAAAAGATTTATTTCCCAGTGCAGCCTCTCCAGGTACTAATTTTTCTATGGGCTGCCAGATAATGGCTCCAGTGCACAATAGCTCAGAGTTCCTAATCAGGATACAGAGCTGTAATTGGGTTGAAGGGATTTAAAATCATTAAAGCCGCATTCAGGGGGAATAAAAAAGGAACCCCCACCTTTCTTTTGTCCCCTTCACCCCCCAAGACACGAGTGACTGTGTTTAATGAGCAGCTCCTGGCACATCACTGATGGTATTCTGGTAATTGTTTCGGCAGCAGAGCAGCACAAGAGGAGGTTTCTGAGCATCCACGGGTGTGATGGTCTCAGATCTTGCAATTTTGGTGATTTTTCTGGTTCTGCAGCCAGCCCTGCATCGCTGGCCCTGCATCAGCCTGGCTCTGGGCATCTCCGGGTCCCTCATTACTGCTGGGTCGGGGTGTCCTCCAGCCTTGGGTGCAGAGCGAGGGTCAGGGTTGTTATCCCCATGTTATGGATGGTTCCAGGTCCACACTGGGGTTTTGATGTTGTCCTGTTGGTGAGAACTGGTAAAAATCAGTGGTTGAAGAACAGCAGGTAGGAATCTGAGCAGAATTGTTTGGTTTTGCTTGGATTTTCCCTGCTTTGTGCTTTTACTCGTTGAATTTACTCCTTTTCTCATCAGGCCATTTCTCCAGTGCTTGGAGATCTTTTAAATTCCATCTCTGTCCCTCCAAAGCCCTCAGTCTCACCCAGCCCTCGTAGAACACGTGTCACNCCCTCACATGCCCACTGGCTCAGTCTCACCCAGCCCTCATAAAACACGTGTCATCTCTGATATTTGGTGGGAATGGGGATGGCTGCTGGGCCGGGCCTGGCAGAGCCCAGCTTGACATGTCCTGCTTTGACAGTGCTGCCCAGAGCTGCCTTTGCTCACGGCTCGGATGGCATCAGAATATAAATGCAAAAACAAGTAGTTTTGTTTGGGTCAAATGAAACATTTTGCTTGGCCCCTCAGGACTTCTATTTATTTATTTTTTTAATCCCTGGGAGTTATTTTTTTCTTCCTCCCATGTGTTCATCCACCAAACCCTCATTATTGACCCTGGAAATGCAATGGCTTTGGCTTCCCAGCATCACTGCCATTGAATCAACGCCGTTATCTGGCACACTACAACTTCAGGTATTAATTTCCCCTGCTTTCCCGCTCGCCTCCTCTGGAAGGATCATGTGGACGTCAAGAACCTTACCAATGGTGGGGAAAATATGATGTCCAGGTTTAATTGGCAATGATTGTTTTGTCTTCTGTACAAAAGCAGCAAATCCCCAGAAGCTGGTCAGGAGCACAGCTGTTTACGGCGAACAGAAGCTGCTGCTTATCTCCTTGTAGCAACCTGTCTCCAGGAGATCACGGCTTAATTAACTCGCGTGTTATTGAGAGGGAAATTGTACAGACATTGTTAGGGGGGAAAAAAAAGATATTAAAAAAAATCAGAAAAAAAATAAGAAGAGAGAAAGTGGGAAAGAAGGAGGTGACCTGGGAGCCAAGTGGAGTGAACTCTATCGAGCGCCAAGGCACATGGCCAGTGGTGGCTGCTTGTGAATTTGCATGTGATGGATGAGCTGGACTACCTGGGAAGGGAAGAGGGATTCCTTGGACCCATGTGAGAGTACAGAGCAGTGATGGGCTTGCCCAAAAACACATTCGAGGGTTTCCACCGGAGGGGGTTTGCGTCTGAGCTCTGCTTGCTGGCTAAGGGACTGGCAGTGCTGGAGCTTCCTGGGCAGCCTGGGCATCTGCACCTCATCCAGGCTGCTGAGAGGACAAGCGTGCTGTTCTGCTAGTCCCGGCCTCTCTACCCCACTGATCTGGAGATGGGCAACACCCCTCAGCCTCGGGCTTCCTAGGACAGATCAGTTCTTTTCTGTTTGACCCTTCTCGGGGAGAGCCGAGTCCTTCCCAAAGATCCTTTTGCTGGGCAGAGCTGAGTCCTGGCTCTTGGACCCAAAGCTTGTTTAAAAGGCTGGGTCAGACGGCCTCATCAGCAAGCTCTGTTGGTCCCAAGTGTGGGGACAGTTGGCCATGCAGGTACCTGCTCTGTTTCCCCGAGCAGAACTGGTCCTGCACCTTGCAGCAGGCAGGAGCAGAGCTTGGCCCAGAGCCTGGCCCCGGGGCTGCCTGCTCGCAGCAGACGGTGCCCGTGCGGTGGAGCTGGCAGCACCCCGGGGCCAATGCTGGGGAGCAAACCCTGCAGGGCTCGGCTGCGCCGTGCGGATCTGCCCGGGGATGGCATGAGAGGGATTGCTGAAGGAAATTGCAAAGCAGCGTTCCAGTGAGGGATGCAGAGTCACTGAGATGCGTGCAGAGGGAAATTTGACAACCTTTCCCAGCCATCGTTCAAAGTGCTCCTCAGATCAAAGCCAGCGAGACAATAATACATTTTGATCTAAGAACATTAATTTGTATCCAGAGCATTTTAATAAATAATTTTCAAAAATCCAGTTCAGCCCTGTCATCTCAAGCCAATTCCATTTAATATCCAGCCCTTCGACTGACAGATTTTTAACACCGTAATTAGCATGTATGGCTCTTAAAAGCCTTAGCCAGTATCTCAGACCTTCTCTGCATTATGGCATCTTCTCTCCCCTCCTCCCGGCTCCTTTTTTCCATATTGTTATTCCATTTGTAGTTGTTTATTATGCCTGCTGAGACAGATTAAAGGCAGGAAGGAGCCTGAGAGTTGTTCTTAGGGGCTCCTGTGTGGTGCGGAGTGAGCACGGCAGAGCTCACATTCAAAACGTGGAGCCTCTCTTTTCAAACCATGTGTCTGAAGAGTGGAGGTGGTTTCTGAAGGGTTTCGTTGTTACTTTGTTGGGTCTTTTTTGTTTGATTTGGGGGTTTTTTTGATGGCTTTTTTTTTTTTTCGGAAGGGGAAGAGGGAGGTGTGTGAAGGGTTTCTTTTTCCTTAGTCAAAGATGAGGTTCTTGTATAACTACATATGACTGAGAGCTGGGGCTTAAAAGGAAAATGAGAGAGGTTATGAAATACTTGGTCATATTGTAAGGTTTGGCAGCACCGAGCAGAATCCTCATGTGTTACTGCGTAGAACAAAGCTTTGCGTGCTCCATCTGAGGATGAAAGCGGGTCCAGCAGAAGGCAAACGCAGCACAGTCCCTGTATTTCCCCTCCTCAGTCTTGAAGTGGGATGTAAACTGTACATACCGCAGGCGTGCTTAGATCTGAGCCTCCTTCCTCCTGCAGAAGCTGCCGGTGAGCGGCAGCGGCGTTTGCCAGTTCCCATTTGTGTGCCTGATCTGATACACAGAAGGAGTGAGATTTTGTTTTCCTAAGCCACCCGAGTGTGAGCGAGGGGGAACCAGACCTTGTCCAGAGAAATGGAGAAGCCAAATGTTTTTCTTCTAGTGATTTTGTTCCACTTCACTGTTGGCTAAGGATGGGCCCAAAGCAAAATCCCAGCTCTGAACAAAACCCTGAAAGCTGAGCCTGCTCCCAGGCTGTGGTTGCTGCTTATCTCAGCCACGATAGGGATCAAACCTGGGAACCTGTGTCTGTTCTGTCACAGCCCCTGACCTCTGGAGCATGGTTGCCCTGTCCTGCAGAGGTGTAAGCCTCGGGGGCATCCGTCCATCCCTGAAAGCTGTGAGTGTTTCTGTGCTGGAAGACTCTAACACTTCATGCTCTGCAGCAGGCACTGTATAACTAACAATCCTTCTGCATACCTGGGAGCTGGGCAGGCATTATCCTTTCCCTTTTGCCACAGGATGCAAATCCAAGTGAGGAGAGCTGGCTTGGCTTGCCAGCAAAGCAACGTCAAGCCCTGTTTTGCCATTCAGGACATGCTTGTGCAGACCTGTGCTATGTGAGTAGCTGGTGGGGAGGGGGTTGAAGCCAGGAGGCACCGATTGGGGATGCCCCCCTGCACCCCAAAGCCATGCCTCGTGCACACAGTGGATCAGGGGTGCTCTGGCTCCCCAAACCCCTGGTTGACACCCAGCCCCTCCAATGGGCACTCACATCATAGCACAGGGCAATTCATTAAAGCACGGCGCAGACTTCTTCCCGTTCCTAAGCACAGTGGAGCCAATTTGAACTGCACAGACCCGGTGCCCTGCTCGGCTTCAGGGAGCCCGTAGCTTATGGAATGCAAATTTGCAGAAGACAGGAGCAAAGCACTTGCTCCGACTCGTTATTCCTACCACGGCACCAGATGCTTTGCAGGGGGATGCTGCCCGTGCCCCAGCCGCGGTGTCCCGGAATGCTGCAGCATCCCTGCCAGCTGACAGCTTTGACAGGATGATGGGCTTTGGCACCTTCCCTTCGCCAGCTTGGAGCTGGCCCATGGCATGCCTGCTGGGTCCGCGAGGGCTTGCAATAAAATTTAGGGCTTGTGCCTGGCTTATTGTTGGCACTTGCATCTTCTCCCTGCTCCGGTGGTATTTCTTGTCCCTGGCTCGTGGCTGGCTTGCAGCTGCAGCACGCAAACCTTCACGCTGATGGGCTAAAACTGTTCTGTTGGCCCCAGAAGTTGGGGTGGAGTAAGTGTGCTGCAGTTTGCCCCCAGAGCGAGGTGAAAATCCTTCCCTCCTCTCTGCTTTTCATGTTCAAGATTGTGTTTAGTCACTGGGTTTGGTGCCTGCTTTGCAGGAGGCAGCTGCGGTTCCTTGCAGTCTTTTGTTTCCAGATTGCCTTTCTGGGGAGAAATATGAATGTCCACCAAGGAGTGATGCTTTGTAAAGCCTCAATTTCCTTTCTGGAGTCCCTGCAAAATGTCAAGCGCTCTCTGCCTGCATCCCGAGTGCACCCACTTACCCAGGTTCCTGGTATTTTGGGTGTAAATCCATTTACTCGCAGTTAGGCTGAGTAGGAGGCTGGGTGCCCCTTTCTCACTGTTTGCTCTGCGTCGGTCTGGAGCCCTTGGAAAACTCTCCAACCTCCGAGGAGTATCTGCGATTGCAGATGGCAAAAATTAGCAATTTTTGATGCAGTAACCCGACAACCAGTTCTGAAAGTTGAGCAGGACGAGGAAGGTTCAGGCTGCTCTGTAATGTCAAGGTGAGCAAGGTGATGGCATTTACGTTGGAGATATCCAGGACTCGGGATCTGGGATTAGTGTCAGCTCTCATGTGGCAAGCTAAATTAGGAATGCAGAGGCTGTCTCTGTTTACGGTACAGGGTTGTTAGATGCTTCAGGTACTGTCATTCTTATTTAAGGATATATTTAAGGATTAACAGTAAGAAGTCCAGCATTAGCAGGAGAGAAATGAATGTTAGTGAGCTTAGGCTTGGAGGGCTTATTTTTGATCATCATCATGTGAGCTGCTTTAGGAGAGATGAGCTCCGAGATGGAGGGGGAGATTCTTGTATTTTTGCAGGAAGAGAAAACCTTTTGCAAGTTTAAATAGAGATCAAAACTCAGCAACAATGACAGCTGCATGGGTAAAGCCACCGAACTCCCTGACTCCGGTGTCTTTCCTGGGCTGAGGATCTGGCTCCCAGCATCCAGCCTATTTTTAGCCTCTCTTTTTTTTTTTTTCCCTTCTTGCAGAATACGCACGATCAAACAATGTCCACAGATTTCTTTGTTCTTTGAAATCATTCAGTGGTTTTAATTGGCAACCTTTGTGTTCCGCCTTGCTCACAGTTGACTGCAAGTAGGTTACATTTGCGATGCGTGCTGGCTCAGGCACTTGGGCTGGCACAGAGAACTTCTCTCCTGACGTTGCTCCTTCCGACTGGGTGCGGGCACAGAGATTTTCTTGCTGCCAAACACTTTCTTACGTGTAAGCTCCACGTTTCACTTTCCCTGGCTTTGATATCTGCTGCCCACAAGCACTGGCACCGGTGAAGAGCTGTTGAAGATTCACAGCTCTTCGCACCTCAAGATTAGAAAGGCTCATCTCAAAATGGGCACAAAGAGCGTTCCTTTTGTGTGATGAGTTTAGTTGGTTCTGATGGCTGAGGTCTCACCATGCTTTCACCTCTAAGGAGCAGCTTAAAACATGTGTACTGGGCTCCTGTCATTGAAGTCTCCACAATTCTTGTCTGTTTGGATTATTTCTTAAATTATCGTTAATTCTAGCTATCAGATTTATCAGGTCCAGCTCATCCGTTGGGGTGAGTTTGGAGATGCTGTGAGGTGGTGACCACAAGGCTCTGGTCCAGCACCCCTCGGGTGCAGGAGGAAAGGGTGGCCGGGCTGGAGGCGGGGGACAGAAGTCGAAAAGGTGCCCAGTTGTGTGTTAGGACCTGGTGCTGGAGCTAACATTGGTTTTCCTGCTCTGACAGGGGGGTTGGACTAGATGGTCTTTGAGGTCCCTTCCAACCCTTGAGATTCTGTGATTCTATAACAGCCTGCCCGGGTGGATGTCCAGCTTAACCAGGCTGGACAACTAGTGAGTCTCCATTACTTATGCGCTTCCTGAAGCTGAAACAATTGCTATTATCCCACATAATATTTCATGACCTACATTTTTACTTAAAAGCCTCCAGCTAATAATTAGTTTGAATTTCGATTTATAAATAAACGCATTCATATTCTACTTTTTAAACCAGAGGAAGAAAGCAAACCTCTTGATAGATGAAATCCCCACCTCTCCCTGCCTGTCCCTACTTTCCCCCATTCCTCGGATTTTTGGGGCAGGCAGGGATGAAGGAGTGTTTTTTGCTGGGTGAAGGAGGAGGGTTTGGATGTAATGAGACCATTGGGCATTTTCCTGGAAAGCTACAGGAGCCTCAGAGCTTGGGAGATTTGGGCCATCTGGATAAATAGGGTCAAGCTTCACGTTGGCAGGGATGCGGCGGCGCGGTGCGATGGGGCAGCTTGGCCTCACCAAAGGAGCTGTGGAGAGCAGCAGATCGGTGCACAAAAGCCCCTAGCAGAAGGCATGCCCCTTCCCTTCCCTGGCTCTCCCAGCACGGTCGGTGTTTCCACCTCTTCTCCTCCTCCTCCTTCTCACCGTCCATCTGCCTGCTCGGCCACATCGGAAGGCGCAGGAGGCAGCTTTGGCCTTGGGTCAACGCCTGGGACTTGGCATGTGTGCACGGGCAGGGGATCGTTAGTCAGGCAACGGCTCGGGTGTTAATTAGCAATCGTGGGGAAGACAGGACCATGGCTTGCCGAGATCTCTCCCGGGGAGGGGAGCTGCAGCTGGGCTGCATCCCTCTCTCAGCCCTGGGAGATGGTGGAGAGCTGGGATCCCATCCGCACTGGTGGGCACAAGCGATGCAGCCGAGAGCAGCTCTCCCCGTGGGGTGGTTGTGGTGCTGGAAACACCTCGTGGCCTGCCTTTGTCCACACGCCTCGGGGCTTTCTGTTGCTGCAGATAGAAAATGCAGAAAGCTGTCATGGTCACAAGGCTTATACACAATCCTGGTGTCCTCATTCAGTCATGCGATGTCCGAGCTTTCCCATATATTTCAACTTGGTCCCTGGTCTCCTTTTTTCATGGTGTGATATCTTGTGTGCAGGTCTGATGGTTTTTTTGGTTTTTCTTTTTAGTTTTTTTTGCTTTTAAGACAAGGAATGAATGGTGAAACTCTCAAATCTGCATCTCTGGGGGGATGCATCCTTTACCTAGACCAGGTGGTCCCGACCTCCCCGGTACCTATCCACATCCCTCTTGCATTCTTGTGACCGTGGTCTGAATCATTGGAGTGTGTTTTTATAGGCAGATCTTGCAACACGAGTGACTGCACCTGGGATCTGATCCAAAGCTGATAGGAAAAAAAAAAAAAGCAGCCTGCCCTTCTGCTTAATACAGAAATCTCTGACTACACCTTGTTGTACAGTACGGCTCCACGCAGGTAATTGGCATTCTGCTCTGAGCTGCTGGGGTGTGCACGCCTCGAAGCAAGACAATTGCTAGCCTTTGTCTTTTCCTTTATGGTAAAAAAAAATATAAAATATCCAAGCAAGCTTAATAAGGACAAGACCGATGGAGTTGTGTGGAAATTAGTGTGAAATCCAATAGAAAAGGGTGTGTAATGAAGTGTCTCCGGTGGGATCCCACAGGTGACTTTTGCTGTGGTGTGGGAAGGTTTTCATTCTCCAGTTGCTTCAGTAGGACTTGTCCATAACGTGTTATCTTACACGATGCCACTTCAGGTGCTATTTTTATGCAGGAAAATGTCAAATCCTTTATTGGAACTTAGTGACTAGTTGTCTTGGTAATTTCTTGCAGAAACAAGATCTATAAAAATCCCCTATTTTCTTGGCATTAGGCTTTTCTTGTCTGTTTTGGATGTAAATATTATTTAGAATCGGGGAAAAAATAAATGGGGGCTGCTTTAATAGGACACGAGCAGTGTAATTTCTCCCCCAAAATGGCTCTGGTAGGCACTACATCTACTTATATTTATGATACTGTATGCCAAGATCATATACGACCCGATCTTTCTTCATGCATCGTTTCCTAACCTGAAGCCCAGCTCTCTGGGAGCTGGCAATCCAGGGATGAGCAGTGTTATATATTTCTTTTGCATTGACGGTGGTGGGTGGAGAAGCAGGGGCTGGTTTTGGGGTTCTTGTGCCATCCTTCAGGCTGCTGAGCTCTAATGGAAGGGAAAAGCCAGGCAGGAGCTGCAACGCCTTTCTTGGGAGACAGGGAGATGATGAGCAATGTCTCTCCAATCACAACGAGATCCCTGGAGCCCAGAAGGAGCAAGGCTTGGGCATGAAAGCCAGACCTGCCCTAATAAAACATTTACTGGGGTTTGAAGACCTGTTTGCTCTGACCTGGCACATACATATTGAACAATCAGAGTCTCTGTGCCTTTGGAGGAGCCGCCTGCTGATCTAACGCAACCCTTGGGCTTTGCTCACCACCAACTCTGCATGAAAGCAAATGGTGGCTCTGTTTCTCTGTTTAAAACATTTCCGAGCTAAGCTGGGCAGGTCGCAGTTCAGGAAGCAACAGGATCTGGCCTCTCAACTCGGGGAGGTGGGTTAGGGGTGGAGAAGGGGTTGGTCTCCATCTCTCAGGTCCTGTTGACTGTCTCGGTGCTGCTCTGGTCTCGTCCCTTACTCTTCTAATTCTTGCTCTTCCCCTCCCTAAATCACTGTCCCGCATCCCAACACCGGCTTGCAGAGGGCTCCGCTGCCTCCCAGAGCCCAGCTGGAGTTGCAAAGCACCGCCAATGGATTAAAACCAAAGCAAAGGTAAATCAAAATAAATAAACCAATCCCACCCTCTTTGGATTTATAAACTGAGCACACTCGAGCTGGAAGGTGCCGAGGAGGAAAAGGAAAACACAAAGCCCCCGGGGTGCTGTTTTTCAAAGCAATGCAGCCCTTTATTTGACTGTCTGCACTTGTTTTAGCTATGCAGGGAAGTGAGCAGGTAAAACGCCTGCTGGGGCTGCTCCTTCCGAGGCTCTGGGCTCCCTCAGGCAGCTCTGGAAACCTCCGGCTCTCCCAGCGTCTGCTGCTTTACAGAGCAAATCCTTCACCTCCTGGTTCTCACTGCTCCAGTGGTTTGGGACTGATGGGTTTGGCTTTCCACTTGGTTACAGCATCTTTTCTGCTTCTCAAGCGTCTCCCATGTCTTTCATGTAATTCCTTAACTAGTTTCCATTTACTGATGGTCCCTTTCTTTTAAGGTACTTGAATCTCTTTGATCATCAACAAATCTCTCTTTCAGTTCCTCTGATAAAAAATTAAATCTGGGCACTTTTTGAAGGCCTCCTCCCCACCCTCCTTTCTCTCTCTCCTTCCATGCACGGTGGGGAGTCAGCCCTTTCCTAGGAAAATAAAATAAATAAAAATTAGAGTTCAGCGTGTGAACTCTTAAAAAGAAGAAGAAAAAAACGAAACCTCACCATATATATTCTTACAGGTGTAACATCAAAATGGGAAACTATAAAGGCTGGGATTTCAAAGGCTCGCGTGGGGACTGAGTTGGTTCAGTGGGAAACAGGCAACCAAAGTCTCAGTGCTTTGAAAGTGTGTCCCTGAGCCACTGCAGCCCTGGGGTTTTAGCTGGAGTGTGGGTGCTTCTGCACATTCTGCACGGGGAGTGGAGGGTGCTGTGAACAGTGGGTGATGGGCATGGTCTGGGCACAAGACAGTGTAAGAGGTTGGGTACTGGTGTTGCCAGCATTTGCTGTGTCCTTGTGTCACCTTGGCATCTGCATCCATGTCTGCCAGCAGAGGCATCTCCTTGCTCGCTCGCTGCAGAGGAGCACTGGGGAAGTGTGATGGGAGACAGGGAAGGAAAAAAGCACGAGGAGTCCGTTAGGAGGGGATGGTACCTGGGGCAGGACAGCTGAGCCATGGGATGTCAGCTCTTTCTGTGTCCTGGTGATGGCCACTGTCATTCCTAGTGTGGGGATGGTGCTGGCCGTGCCGAAAGCTGCCCGTGGCTGCGGGCTGTGTCGGAGCAGGGCACAGTGAGCTCTGGTTTCCCACCCAGCCTGGAAGTGTGTTGAGGAAAACACGTCCTTGGGATGCTGTGGAGCTGCTGGAGCAGCAGGCTGGTCTGTGGGTCTGCTCTCGCAGCTGAGCAGCATCTGGGAAGTCCTGCGGGGTGGCAGATGTGTTAGCAGCAAACTGTTACCCAGGTAACTGCCTTTTCTCCCTTGAATCCTGATTATTTGGTTTCTTGACATGCCCCATGGGGCCCCATGACTTATTTTATCCTGTCCAAACTCACTGTTGCCTTGGCAGAGAGCAGGCTCCCCTGCATCCCATCCTGCAGCCTCCCAGCCCAGCTCCCTCCCTCCTCAAAAAGCTTTTGTACACCCTGGGTCAGTACCTGGGCACAGTTGAGGCTGAGACATCGTGTCTGTGGAAGGATGGAGATCTCACCCACCACGTTGGGACCTGTTGAACAAGCTGCTGTGGGGCTTGGAGCAGCCGTGATGTTACCCAGGGGTCTCATCCAGCCCAGCGACTGTGTGTGAAGGGTCCAGTGTGCTGGTGGTAGTGCTGTAGGTTCAGGTTGGCACCTACTGAGCATTTCAGGTGCCTTCCTGGAGGCTTCAGGAGGTTGCATGGTATTTCAGACAATAGTTCTTACTCTGTCACTTCATCAGCTTCTGCCCCTTTCCTGAGGTATCCTCAGCACAAACTCCTTCCCCAAAGATTTTCTCTAGCAGAACTATCTCACCAGCCTCATCCCACCACATCAATCAGTGCTCATGGAGCATCCTGGCTGTCCAATGTGGGACACGAATGTCTGGGGACACCTGAGTGCTTTCAGCAGTGGTGTAGACAACTACCTGCTGCAATCAATTCTTTCTTTTGGGGAGGAGGAGCTGCAATTAATCTCTCCTTGTCTTTATTGCTTTTTGTTGTCTCCCTGTCTGCTAAACTGCTTGTGTGGAGGGAATGGTGTCCACGGGATGCTGGGGAGGCACCAGGAAACCTTTTGCTCCGAGATGCTCATCCAAATACCACCGTATTCCTGGTGGTGGGGCAGCACTCGGTGGGTGGCACGAGGAGGGAGCTTCCTGGGTTTGCAGCTGGTGGAGCTCAGACCAGTGCCATGCTGGGATCTGGGGGCTGGTTGTCTCACTGTGCATCAGTCCCTTGCTCCTGCTCCGTTTGCCTGTGCGTCACCTTGGATTAATTACAGTACAATGCAATATACATTTATATGGTGTCTGCACAAGTGTCTCGGGGCCCTTTGCAATCTGAAAAATCTAATTAAGGTGCAGCCTCCAACATGAATGCTTATTACCGGGATGTGTACGGCGAGACAGAGGCACATGCCTCCACGGCTCCACCAGGAGCTGAATCCACACTTCGTGGTGTTATTAATTACTCAAAGCTTGGTGTCCGAGACACCGATCGATACCGTGGGCCTGGCTGGATAGGGAGCTGTAAGTAGCGTGAGGGAGTAGAAGATAACCATCAGCTAGAAACCCAGCAGAGGCTGTTCTTGGCTTGGGAGGAGGAGAAGTTGCTTTGCAGAGACATGTGCAGTAGCAGCACGTGTTCACCAGCCACTTTGACGTTGTCTACTTGATGCAGAAAGACATCGGCGCTGTTGGATTTTGACCTGGGGAAGGTCCTGCCCTGGGGACCAGGCTGGTGATGGGCACAGGATCGTTCTGCAGGGTTTGCTGCAAAGCTTCTTTGGTCTGTTTAGTTGGTCTCATGAGCAGCGCCAGCTGTTGGGAATGCTGGGAATGGGAGGGAAGGAACACCACAAGTGCGATGGAAGCGTAAATAACTGGGGGAAAAGGGAAAGGAAATGTGAAGTGGCCCTTTAAATATGAGCCTCCAGAGCCTGGAGCCCAACTAGCGTTCCCTCAAGTATTCAAATGAGATTGCAGCATCAGATTGGTATGCATTAGGCTGGTCTCAATGAAAATTAACATGTAATTGCTTCAAATGAAGTAAGTGAGGAGGTAATCTGTTCTTAAATTGGATTCGCAGGATTTTGTGGTACCATAATGCAGCTGTGAAATGAAATATATTTTAAGGATGATGTCCTCAAGGGGAGAGGGGAGGAAAGAGGGGGGTCTGTACTGGGAAGGGTCCTTTCCCTCCCTCCCTCTTTTGTTTTAGGTCTCATTAGTGCAATTTTATAAATGAGGAGAGGGTGTTGGTGCGAGTGGCATGGCTGGGGAGGGTCCTGTTGCTTTTGGATCCATCATCTTTCCTTCCTTGACACCACTCCTGTCCCGCCCCTTCCACTTCTCTGGTTTTCCACTTTCCTTGCTGCACCAGTGCCTCTCTGGCACCTTCTCTCAGGAACAAGTCCCCATCCCATCCTCTGGCTGTGTGATGGGGTTTTGAGTGTCCGTAGCTGTGTAGGTTCTTGCTCAGGAGCTGGTTGCTATGAGAAGATAGAGCACAAGTTACCTTCTTGTCTTGGCCACTTGTGGCCTTGGATGGGGAAGCCTCTTCTGCCAAAAAGGAAGGTCCTCTCCCATCACCCTGGAACCAAGAGCAGCTTAGCAAGGCTTGGGGATTCATGCCCAAAGGCTTGGGATGCCCTGCTCCTCCCTTGTGTTGCCTGGACCACCTCTCTATTTTAATCTCAAGGGCTTGCTCGTTGTCCTCATTCTGTCCATCTCCAGCCATCTGCCAGGAGAAGCAAGAGGAGCTTGGGTGTTGTGGTGAAATTGCAGTTAGGAACGTGAGGAGAACTGGTGTGAGAAGGTGATGTGGTAACCTGTAGTTATTCTACAGACACATAGGTGGTGTGTCACAGCATAGATTTGCTACAGGTACGCCCAGCACGACCAGTTCCCCCCATCTCCCCATCGCAGCGCTGTCTTAGTGTCCTGGGCTGCTGGAGAGCTCTGCCAGTGCCTTGAAAACCTGACCCTGTGCTCTTTCCCTGGGTTGATGCCCCCGTGTTGTCCCTCTCAGTGCCCTTCAGCCCCCTGCAGCACTCCTTGCCCCTGCTTGCCCCGTGCTCCTCCCACCCTGCATCCTCCTGACTCGCAGCATCCTTCAGCAGCCGTCTCCAGCTCCCTCCTCCTCCTCCTCACCCCTCACCGCTCCTGTTTTGTGCCTCAGCTTCTAAGGAAAAGCTACTTCAGTGATAATTTCCCACTTGTAATAAGTTAAGTGCATCGCTTCCCTTCGAATACGTTTTCAGTGCAGTTGAGCTCAGCAGTCCCCTGCCTGTGTGCTGGGTTGAACGTGCTCCTCTGCAGACGGCCGGGGTGGATGGCACCGCTTTATTCCGTTGGTGTCAACTGTGCAAAGCAGAGCTGGGATTTATTCCGGGGGCACAGCTCGTAATTGGGAGAGTTCAGCCTGCAGGAACTTCCCTGCTGGGCTGGGGGAGGAGAGCGGGAGCTGCTGGGGAGGAGGGGAGAAGGACGGGGAGTTGGGGTGTCTTGAGTGGCTCAACCCAGGGCTTGTAGGTGGCAAAGGAGCATTTTTCTAGAGCATGGTGCATAGCAAGGAGAGATCTCACTGGGTTTTGGGGGTCAGTGAGAGGAGACTTCTTCTCCACACCTCCTCAGATGAGGAGACCTTATTTTACAGGGTTTAAACTGTGCTGTGATGCTTTGGGATGGAGGGTGAGAACATTACAGAGTTATTTTCTTAGAGCATTTCCCACACCTGCTTTTGAAGCCTCTCAAGTGTGCAGGCAGCTGCCCAAGCCTGGACCTGGTCTGGGGTGGTGGCCTCCCTGCAGAAGGGAGGACCCTCTGAAGGCAACCCTGGAAGCCCACTGGGAAAGGGGTGGCTTTGCCTGGGGCTCTTTGCCTGCTGGCATCCAGGAGCCCCCAGAGCAATTACTTGCAAAAAAAGGAGAAAACCAGGAGGAGCTCCAGGAGGGGCTCAGCGCAGGATCCCAGCGCTGCAGGAGCTCCCTGCTGGGCTGGTGTTTCATTAGTAAACCAGGCGAGTCCCTGCACAGCTGCCAACGGGTGGTTGGGTGCTGGCGTCACCCTGGTCCCTTTTGGAGGGCACCCAAGCAGATGGGCCAGGCTCGGGTGCAGCTCCGTGGGGTCAGGGACACGGCTCCTCGAGGCACGGTCTCGGAGCAGCCGCCCTCATTGCTGTTTTGTGGCACGCTCGGAGATGCTGAGATGGAAGATGCTGTAGATGTGCAGAGCCCTGTTGTTAGCAGAGACAATAGGAGGATAAATAGAAAGGCTGGATGAGCTGAGCGCGGGAGCAGGGGACTTGGAAAGGTGCTTGTGCACTGCTGCATTGCAGAGAGGGAAAGACTTTTCCAGACAAGCCATCCCTGCTCGCTGCATCGCGCCCTGCCTGCTTCAGTGCCAGGGTCTTCTGGGACCAGTGGGGTGCTGGGTGCTCCCGGGACTGGAGGCTGCTCCGTGCCCTGCCCCATGCTCGGGCAGCTCTGGCTCTTTTTGCATCTCTTCCTCCCCACTCTGGTTTCCTCCTGTCCCCATGGCATTTGCCAGTGAGCTCGTCTCGGGCATCCTGGGAGTTGTTTGCAGCTCTGCGAATCCCGGGCAATGAACCAAGGCAGATCTTTTTGAGCCCGGTATATTATTATTAATGTAATTAGTGTGACTCATTTGCATGTATAAACTTTCAATTGAGGAGATCAGGTACTTTACAAACACGCGTTAACTCGTCCTCCCTGCCAAGGAGGTGCCAAATCTCTAAAGCCTTCCAGAGGGCAGACGTGAAGGGCAGGGACTTGTGAGCTGCGAGCTGCAGGTTGCAGTGTGAGCTGGTGGGAAGGGCAGGACCTCACAGTCCAGAGCCCCGACTCCCTCTGCAACAGCCAAGATCTGGGCAGGGAAGTGAGGGAGGAGCACAAAGGGGTTTTATTTTCCACTTCTGAGTGCTGCTTTTGACTGGCTCAGCATGATTTTGAAGAGGCACCAGGACAGCAGCTGATCTGAGGGCATCTCCTCACCCCGCACACAGCCTTTGGAGATGCTCCGGCTGCTGCAGGGGGGTCTGAGGGTTGGTGTTGGCCCCAGTGGGGCCCCCCCTTTGCTGCTGGACCCTGATGCTGAGTTAATCGTTGGGTCAGCAGGAAAGCAGCTCCCTGGCCCTGATAGCCATGCTGTGCTGTGAAGACCTTGAGCTACATCTTTGGTGGTGTCCCATCAGGCTGAGCTCAAGGGATGACCTCCTGCTGATCTGACAGTTGAGCGCAAGGATGGCTGGGGTGGTCCTGGGGTGCAGGTGAGGATGGACATAAGCCTTGAACCCCTGTTAGAGCCACCTGGGTGAGCAGCAGGGGCTTTCAGCAGGCCAGGTCCAAACCTATGGACCTTCTTAATCCCCTGGTCCATCTGCCACTGTGAATGTCCCCTGCACAGAGCCTGTGACCTGCCTGGGTTTGTCAAGCCTAGCCAGATGGACTGAGCTGGGTATCCCTGATGGTGGGCATCAGGAGGGCTCAGCAGGATGGGGGGGGGGTTGCTGGAGGTGCTCTTGGTGTGTGCTGTGCATCCCAGCCCTGTCTCTCAGGTGGGCACTTGGCGTGCAGGGTGGCACTGCTGGTGCCTGCACGGGCATAGGGTGCTGCAGGGAGGCTGAGCAAGAGCACCCAGACTGCGTGTGCATGGGATGTGAGCAGATGCTGTAAATCCTGCTGAGGAAGAGCTGGCTTGGTGGAAATTGCTGGTGCATGATTTAACCCCATACAACAGAGAGTAAGGAGAGGGGAACCAGGCTGAGTTGTGGCAATGAAGGTTTTGGATTAATATTTAACAGCTCCCAGACCACCTCTTCCATTATAGCTTTGGGCTGTCCATGGCACGTGCATCCCAGCCTTACGGAGCCGTGTCCCAAAGAGCATGGGACAGTCTGACCCCAGCTTTCCCTTTGCTCAGGAATTGATGGCCAAACTTCTATTGCCTGAGTAAGAAACGTTATAGAAGAGACTGTGAGAGCGGTGGGACTGCGCTTGAATGGGATTGAGTTGTTCACAGCCCGGCCTTTAATTAATCCTAATAAATAACAATAAAATGCGATAATCACAGAAATAAATCTGAGATGTGAAGCTCCTGCCTCTGGCGGCTGTCTAGTTTAGTTGATCATTTATAGCATGGCTGATGGTGCAGAGGCTGGAAGGTGCTGCCTGGGATGTGAGATGCTGGGGACAAGACAGGGCTGGAGCAGCTTGTCTCCTGTCCTAGCCTCGCTGGGAGGCTTTTACATCCACTCTGAACTAAACCCCAAGCTAGTTCCTGCAAGCAAACTTGATTTCCAGCTTGGTGTAGCCTGTAGCAGAAACAAAACACTGCTGCTGCTTCAAAATCCAGAGGTGTCTGAGAAATGCTGAGCTGGACTGGGGCAAAAAAAATAGAGGAGACATCTAGGGGGGCTTGATGGTGGGACAGTGACATGGTACAGTGTGTGTGAAACTCCTTCAGGTGGCCTGGGTTTGGGAAGTGGGTTTCCCTAAGGTGGTCACACAGTGACAATGAGATGGTGGTGGAAGGAGAAGCGAGCCTGGGGTCTGTTGAGGTTGGTCATGGCCCCAGGTTGGGCCACCAAGGTTGCTGGGGTGAGCCAGGCTTAGCCTGTCCCTGCCTCCCCGCGATAGAGCTGTACCCTGATAATTGCAACGAAAGCAGCAATCAGGTTGGTAATTTCACTGAACTCTTTTCAGTTCTAATTAACATTATTCATTTCTTGTGTGTCCTGCTGGGTTGAGACAATCTGTGCTCTGCAGCCCAGCCCTCTGGAACACCAGCGATCTGCATAAGAGGCAACAAAAAAAGTGTTGTGTGCCAATTACTACACTTCAGTAATTAAAAACCTCCTTCCCCCCACTGCTGGGCCACCTCCTCTCCCCTCATCTTCTGTGGGCAAACTCGTGAAAGCAAAGAGAGAAGCTCAGGGGAGTGTGGCATTGCTGGCATGTGCCATCTGTGCCTATCCTAAAGCACAGGGAGGTACTGGGGGCTGTGTGAGGCACGGGTGGGATCAGTGGTCAGGGCGCTCAGCTTCAGAACCCCGGTGCTTATTTATTCCCCATATTGCTTGTGGTGGCTGCAGTTTGTTGGTGGGCTCTTCTGTGGCTGCAGAGCTGCCTGCTCCCCTCTGGCCAGGGCTGGTTTGTCCCCACCGAGGGCTCTGTTGGCATTTTCAGCCCTGCTCATCTTGGTGCTGGTGTTACCTAAGGTGGTAGAAACCTTATGGCATTGCTTTCCCTCTCCAGTTTCTGTCCTTGACTGGTGTTCCCGCAGCCAGGCACCCATGGGCCCCTTGCGTGGGGTGCAGAGGGTGCAGGGTGAGGTAGCAGTGGTGTCCTAGCAGCATTTGCACTTCCAGGGAGAGAAACATTGAGGCTTTGGGACTTGGTGTTTGGTGGGAAAGAGACAGCAGAGAGAGGGAGCAGCAGCATCTCCTCCTTGTGCTGTTTATCATCTTCCTGGAGGAGAAGGCCTTGCCTTCCAAGCAGGGACATAAAAGGATTAAGGAACGTGAGAGAGAAAATTACTTCATCAGTGCTTAATTATTTTTGCATCATCTTTTTTGGAGGCAAGCTCTGCCTTCCGGCACCCCAAGGACCTCTCAATCCCCTCCTTCCTTGGCACATCGTGAGTCGAGAGGGAGGGCGAGAGCCTCCAGCGAGGTTGAGGAAGCATCTCTGGGCTTTGCACCTTGCCAGGAGCAGGGTGGGAAGGGGGAAGCTGCAAGCTCAGTGTTGCTCTCCACCTGTGCTTGGAGCCTGGCTTCCCAGCCAAAGCCAAAGGCTTTCCACTCGGCTGCCTGCAGGAGAGGAGGGCTTCCCATCCCTGCGCAGGGCTGGTGGAGAGGGGAGCTGCTGGAGGAGGGAAGGGAGAGCAGATGGAGAGGCTGGAAGAGCATCAGGTCACTGTGGCGAGCCTCGGGCGTGGGGACCCCGACTGGCACTTGGGCGAGGAGGAGCGGGGTTGGCACAGTGGCTGGAAGGAGCTCGGGGAGGAGCATGACCTGCCATCCCATAAATAGCCCACCCTATCCCCAGGTCTTTGCTGGGAGCCGTTTCTGGGCTTTATTATATATATATTGGCTTGGGAGATATAAGAGGCAGGGAAGAATATAAAATACCAACTTGAAGCCTGCCGATCCCAGGGACAGGGAAGCGTGTCTGGGTGATAAGAAGAGATTGTGCCTGGGTGCTGTGAAGGGCAAAAGCACTTATTTCACTGTTGCCTCATGCGTTACCTGAGCCCCGTTGCTTTTCAAAAGCACTTAAATGCCCATATGATAGGGGCAATGCTTGGATTACACACCCTCTGGCTCCATTATGATCCAGGGATCTCCAAGCTGATGCATTTCACAAAAAGAGCTGGTGTGGAGAAGAGAGGAAATAGGTATTTTTACTTCAGACTGCTTAGAGGTCCTCAGGGATAATCTCTGCAGGAGGGACGAGTCCGAGAAATTCAAGCCATGTCTGGCTCCTCATCGCCCAGTCCTTCTCTGTGATAAGGCTCTGGCAGTGAGCGTGGACACCCCTGTTGGTACCAGCGTGGTTGAGGTCCAGAGTACAATGTACTAAAGTCCTTCTCAGGTCTTGCTCAGCGTAACTCCCAGGTTTTGCTCAAGTTGTAATGAAGCTGAAAGCAAGAGCAGAGTTCTTGGTGTTCAGCCCAGGCTGAATCTATTGCGTTTTTTATGTCCATCATAAAAATCTGCTCACATTTAATTTATTATTATCGTAATATCATTAGAGAACAGCAGTAAAATTGTTTAATTTCTCGGATGTTTTTCACACCAGAGGGGGAGGATGGTGCAGGAGCTCGGGTACTTGCCCAGCAAATCAGCAGGGGAGTCCTGGCCTGCAGATGTAGCAGCAAGGAGGCAGCTCACCCTGGGAAAGGACACAATCCCTGAAGCATCAGGATAAGCCCGCGTGCCACAGACTTACTCATCCTTGCCACTAACTCCCCTGCTACCGCAGGCTGGCACGGAAAGCCCATTAAACCCCTTGCATTCGTTGAGGTTACCCCGTGCAAGACCTCCCAGAGGCTGCCGTGCTCTTTTCGGTGCCTTGGAAGTTAATTTGCATCCCAGGCACTGCACGAGTGATGAAGTAGATTGGGGGAGAATATAAACAGTGGATCTGAGGCTGAGTGGGTTTATGCAGGGACGTTCTCCTCCGTCGCCAGCATCGGGCAAAGCGCGGCTAAGTCCTCACAGCTCCCTAATCCCAACCTTGCTGGGAGAGAAGCGGGGTTTTAGCTGGCTCAGCAGCCTGTGGAAGGGCTTGGGCAGCAGGCAGCCTCCAAGCCCTCTCCTCCTCACTCGTCTGGAGACAATTCCTGGAAATAGAGGATTCAAACTTTGCTTGGGAGCACGGGGATGGAGGGGTACGGGGCTGGTGGAGACCTTCAGGAGAAGCAAGACTGATTCCTGCTAGTGTGGACAGGACAATAATCTCCTGCAGAGGCAAAGTCTCTTCTAGGTTTGCACCATGTTGTCTGCTGGGGGGCTGAGGTTGTTAATGAGGCTGGAAAGAAGCCTTCTACCTCCAGAACATCACTTGAGAAGTGAAATGCTGAGCTGGGGTGAGGTGCAGTAAGTGAGGGAGGTGCAGCCACGAAGATGATGAGAAGGGAAGGAAGAGCTGACAGGGGGACAAACAGTGGGAAGCTCAAGGTTTCTCTTTAGAGGTGTGTCAGAGCTTGTTCCCTCCTGAGATGAATTTTCCTTGCTCCCTTGTGAAGCACAGTGAGCTGCTTTCCCGGCTCTGCTTTGTGGTTCTTTGCCTGGCTGCAGGGATATGAAGGTCTGCAGAGAGAATGACAAGTGGTGGGTTGGGGCAGGAGGTAGCAACCTCCATCCCTCCCCAAAAAATGTGATTGGACTCGGGATGGAGGTTTTGGCTCTGCTCTGGTGGTCTCTGAGTTTGCAAAGGAGCTGATGGGAACGGAAGAGTGAAATGTCCTTCAGTGGCTGGTGCTGGGTGGCTCTGAGCTCCTACGCCTGAAATCACTGAGAAGCTCTTGAGCAAATCTCTGGAGCCACCAGTTCAGAAGGATATCGGTGTCCTGAGCACTGCAGGTGAAGTGCTGACATTGTCCTCTTTGGACACTTGGTCTCTGAGACTGCTGCGGGCAGCAAAACTGAAGATAAGTGCGAGTAGGACCAGGAGGGGCTGGGGAAGGGATGTCAGAGCACCCAAGAGCCATGCACTGATGGGTCATCTCTCTGCCTCTCCCCAGGTGCTCCGTGGATAACCGAGTCACCCGAGTGGCCTGGCTGAACCGCAGCAGCATCCTCTATGCCGGCAATGACAAGTGGTGCTTGGACCCTCGGGTGGTGCTCTTGGCCAACACCAAAACCCAGTACAGCATCCAGATCCAAGATGTGGACGTGTACGATGAGGGCCCCTACACCTGCTCGGTGCAGACAGACAATCACCCCAAGACATCACGTGTCCATCTCATCGTGCAAGGTAAGAGGAAGGGGTTTCATAGACGGGTTGGGATTGGTGCTTTAATTTCTGTTCGTCCTTTTTGCCCTGCTGTCTTCTCCTCCCAATGGTCCTACTGCATCTAAGACAACTTGATACAGAGGTAGATGCTGATCAACGGGCTTGGAGAGGCCCAGGGAAGCATTTTTCCAGCTTTCCTGGAGTCGTGGTGGGGCTCTGACACAGGCAGCTCTGCCTCTCCAAGCAGTCACTGGCAAACCCGTGTTGCTGTTTGTTGTTGTTGTATTTTGATGAGTTTTTTTGTTTTCTGTGCTGGAGGCAATGCTTGAAGTAAAACTTGTGTTGGGGGAAAAGAGAGAGCTGGCAGATTTGTGTACTTTGTGGGGGTGTGTGTATGCCTAGCAACAATACATGTTGGTGTGTTGAAACTCTCTACTTCTGGGAGGGGGAGGAGGAGGAGGAAGGCCAGCATGGGGTGGTGGAGCCTCACCGAGGCTGCACGGTCCATGAGTGGCCATGTGCACTCTGGAACAAGCGTGCGAGCACCCCTGGACTCTCCAGAGGGGAAGTAGGAACGTGGCCACACACAATGGTCCAGATCAAGGTTAATATGGTCAAGGGGAAGCATGCAGTGGGGCACACAGGGCCTGGCACACTCTGAGGGAGAGGCAGCCTTGGGGAAGAGGAATGGAAAATTTCTAATCCCTTCCTAGCAAGTTTTTTTCCTTCTTCTGTGATTTGGCCAGAAGCCCTCTTAGCATGACACACCAGCTCGAGTATTGGAATCTCCTCTCGGGCTAATTTTCGAATGCTGATGGGTGTATTGATTTGGAAACAAGCTGGGTTAAAAAGGCATTGGTCTTGTACACAGAGTCGGGTTGAGCTAATCCGCCGTCGATATGCCAGGCCTGAGTGTTATTGACAGCCTAATGAATTGAAGTGGGGGGAAAAAAACCCCAAACCCAGGGCCTTTATTTCCCCCCCCTCCCTCCCTTTCTGTTTTCTCTTTCGTTTTGGAGCAATCAAGCAAACTAAACAGAGCCAGACTTTCTCCATCTCCATTAGCCGCAGAGGGAAAGCGGATGCGTTGCCAGCCGGGGGCCTTGCTGTTTATCTGGCAATCTCTTATTACCTCTGCCCCAGTTTCTTAAGCCAAAGTCGATCGCCCACAAGTTGCTATCAGGCACTGGGATGGTGCAGGACAATTTCTATCTGTTCTCTTCTGATTCCCGTTTCCTAACCTACATTTCCCGTATCACCAGACAGCCAGGTCCATCCCTCCTCTGTCTTGCTGTGTCATTAGGAAGAGATATTGAGTACTGGGGGATTCAGTGATGGGCTCAGTCCTGGAAGTGCTGAACATCCTTGCCACTGCCAGCAAAAAAACCATCTCTCGGGGTCAGGGCCCCTCATTTTAAGTTATTGCTTGGCTGACCCAGCCCTTTCTCAGATGGAAGGTGGCACAACGCACAGCAACGGGATGAGAGAGTGAATATTGTGCCCAGTTAAAGGGCAGCCTGCCTTAATGACATGATTCAAATTGTCTGGGGTGCCAGGACGAGCTCTCCTTGGAAAACGAGCCCAATAAATATGCAATTCAGTATAATCCTGTCCTGAAAGACATTCAGCTTGCGGGAAGCAGTCCTTACCCCTCCCTCCCAGGAAAGCAGGGTGTCCGAGTGCCAGATTCCAAGGATGTGCCAAGTTCAGCGTGTGGCTGTGGGACCTCTTACCCCTTCCTGCAGCCTGACAGGACAGGAGAAGAAGTGAGAGGAGGTGGGAAAGGGCATCTCCCCTTTTAAACTGGGCGAGTCCCAGTGCAGCAGGAAAGAGGGAGGTGTGCAGGTTGCTCTAAGCAGGTCCTGACTTTCCCTTTGCTGCATCAAGAGAGGGCCTGAGGGCATAGCTCTGGAGGCAGGAGCACTCCAGCTTCTCAGGGTGCAATTAAATCATGCCCTGGGGCAGGCTCTGCTCTCCAAAGGGACTGGCCTCGGGGGACAAGGAACTCTTCCCCTTCCAACCAGGATTTCAGCAGCCTGCAGGCATGATGGGTGTATATTGGCCATGGCCCAGGTACCCTCAGCCCATGCCGTGCATTCCTCCTTCTCCCCAGCTTTAGAGGATGTGTGGGAAACGGCCATGGATGGGGAGGGAGTGAGGAGCTGGAGCATCCTTGGTATCTGCAAAGGGCTGCTGGAGGAAGCGGTGCTATGGGAGGAAAGGGCAAAAAACGAAAGGATAGAGGTGGGAGAAGGATCTTCCTTTAGGGTATGAGGGTTGGGGATTGTCCCCCAAGGCAGAGGGACACAATCAGCTTGAAACCATCAAGGATGTCCATGGTGCAGCAAGGGAAGTGCTGCACATTTATTTCTAGGTTTGACTGTATTGATGGCTGAGATCCCAAAATAGGCGGGCAGAAGGCACCTCAGGAGCTAATTTAGCCTGCCCCCCTCTGCAACGAGGCAGAGACATTGCTGGCAAACACGTGTGGAGGCTATTCTTGAAAATCTTTAACAAAGCAGGTTCTTCAGTCTCCCTAGACGATCTATTCTACTGCTTCGCTGCCTTTATAATTAGAAAATGTATAGCTAATATCTAACTTAAATCTTCTTTGTTGCAAATGAAGTGGAGTTTTTCTCAGCCTGTCCCCAGCGGACATGGGAACAATTGATCAGTGTCCTCTTTGTACCAACCTTTTGCCTTTGGGAAGGTTGTTATCATGTTTCCCCTTAGCCACCTTCTTTCTGAAACGATGCAAGCCCTGTTTCTTCCACCTTTCTTCGTAGGTCAGGCTTTCAGAAACACTTGTCAGTGTTGAAATCCTGCTACAAAAGGCAAAAGGTGATTGCTGCCAATCCAGGAATAGCAGGTTGGAGCATCTCGCCTTTCCTCTGAGCTAATGTGGGACAAATGAGCCCGGGAAGGAGACAACAGACCTTTGGCATTGAATGCATCGAAGTTCAGACCTGCTATTTTGGGGACTGCTTTAAATGGGGTCAGGCTCAGTGTTGGTAATGCCAAGTTGATGTGAACCAACAATACAGCTGCAAAAGGCACAAGGAGGTCCTCAGCAATTTCATCTCCCCAGGAAAGAAGCTCTCAGACCTAAAATGAACAGCTCAGGGAGCATCCATGTCACCTGCAGGGGCTGGAAGGTGGTCCCTGCCTGTCCTGCCCGTTCAGCCCTCATTTCTTCTTCTTCGGAGTTGCCAAGGTAGAGGGAAGTTGCACTGCTCGTGTTTGCAGGATTCTGCCTGGAACCCTGGGAAGAGCAGGGTGTTTCTGGGTGAAAATCCCAAAGAGCCAAAATCCAGGGAAGCCCCACTTGCACCAGGCAAGGTCTGAACTTGAAGGGAGGCAGAAACCCAGGGCGAGACAGAGGACCTAAGCCCTGTTGACCTCTGAGGAGCGATGCTTTCCCTTCCTTTCCTCTCCTGTATCCCGCTCTGGCTTCCTTAGCAAGTCCCACTTCTTGCTGCTGCAGCAGCAGCATCTTGGGCTCAGCCTCCCCCTTCTCCCCAGTCACCGCAGGACACTTCAGCTATTTAAGCTGTTCTTCGGGTTCCTGGGTTTAAAAGAGAGAGGGGAGGGAGGAGGACTGGTATCTGGAATTATTTGTATTGATAATAAGCTGTCTCCAGTGCAGAACACTCCCACCGCCCTGTGAGATGCATTAAGGGAAGTTGGCCTTATCGCGGCGCGGGAAATGGACTTGGGGAAGGAGGCACTGTGCCTGCCAGAGTTTAATCTCACTTAGGCACACAAATTTGCATGATAGAAAATGGTGGAATTTTAGTGCTTAGAAAGAAAGAAATAAAGGAAAAAAAAAAAGGCAGGCGACTGGGGGATATTAGCACTTTCCCTGCTTCTTTATCGGTTTCTCTGGCCCTATCTGGCTCTTTCTGTTGTCACTGGAGCAACTAATCACCCCTCCCCTTTTGTTTGGTGTAAATGAGTTTTTTCCCACTCCTTCCCGGCCGGGTTAATCTGCAAATCCCTGCCTTTGTTTGGGAGTTAATTACCTGCTCGCCCGAGTTCGGGGGGCTGCGGGCGCAGGTGCCGGGGGCTGCCCTGGGAGCTGGGGGCAGAGGTGGGGTGCGGGTGGCACCCTGGGAGCATCACTGCTGAGGTGTGTGCCAGCAAGATAAAGCCATCAGTGGGGCTGTGGTGCCAGGGACGGCTTTGTTTCAAGTGCCAAACTCTTCCCAATTAGTTTTGCTTTGATGCCCCTTTCGCTGGTGGGAGAAGGAGGAGAACTTTTCGTGGCAGCTTTTGTGCCTTGCACGGGGGTGCATGGGAAACACCTGCCCGGGGTGGGAGGAAGGATCCATCCCTGCAGTCAGCATCACTCTTGTCCAAGGGCCTCAAGGTGGCTTGCAGGGAAAACCGAGTAGATGGGAATGCATTGCTTGCACCTGGGGTTTTTTTTTGCTGGAGATGCTCAGATCATCCTGCACCTTCCACAGGGCAGGCACCCCTGGGGCTGAGCCTCTCCCCTGCACCACTAAAGCCACCAGTGCTGGGGATTTGGAGGCTCAGAGGGGTTTGAGCAGGGATATTTGGTAGCTCAGTGGCAGTGAAGGTGTGTAGAAGTTGGCCACATAGGAAGACACGGGCTGGAGTTTCACACTAGGTAGGATGCTTCCCAGCAGAAACCACAGGAGCTGCTTCTGGCCTGGGTTTTTCTGGTGTGTCCACACCTTTCCCCCAGTGAGAGCAGCTGTCCCTTCCAGAAGCAAAAGCAGGTTTAGGTAATGCTTTTGAAAGGCACGCAGAGAGCTGGGCGAGCCTCCCCAGGCCCGAGGAGAGGAGGAAAGCAGCACTAGCAGCACGAAATCAAAATCCTCCCCTGCTTCCCCTGCGCTCTCAGCTTCATTGACTGATGCTTCCTTCTCTCTTTTGTTGCTAATCACCGGCCGTCTGTCAAAGCTTCTTCTCCTTTTGTATTGGGGCCATTGTCGAGGACTGAAGGTCACCCAGGCTCTCAAGCACTGTCCTAGTTGTTGGCTCTGTATCCCTGTTTTGCTCTGCTCCCCAGAGCATCTCTGTGGCTCCCGCATCCATTGCTGCCCCCGGATCTCTCCATCTCCCTCCCCAAAGTTGTACCAGCCCTTGCTTCTCCATGGGGGCCCATCAGCTCATCTGTGCTCCCTGGTGGAGTGGCCGTGTACCCAGTGTGTGGCTGGACAGGCTCCCTCCGGCCTCCCCCAAGACACTTGACCGCTTTGCAAATCAATTTAACATCTGTGAGGCAGAGATAATAATTGTCACCTACTTCACAGGGGGGTTGATGAGGATTAATTCATTAGTGTCGACAGAGGTCTTTGAAGATGGAATGCACTATCTGAGAGCTAAACGTTATTATTAATTAGCAATTATATCGTGGGGTGGGAAGGGGAGAAAGCAGAGACTCCAGAGCCTGAACTGGAAGCGCTTGTTCTGGGCAACTTTGGGCTGCCCCAGTTTGGTGTCTGCTCTGCTGCTGGTGGGATCCAGGCTTGCTGCATCCCGCCGGGGACATGTCCCACTCCTGCTGCTTCCCAGAGCATGTGGGGAGCCCCGCTGGTGCCAAGGGAGTAAGGAGGTGCGAGATGGGGAGCTGAACAGTGTGCTCGAGAGTGTTAATTGTTCTCCTCGTTTGCAGGAGGGTGAGTAGGTAAGGGAGGAGAGGTGGTGGTGAAGGGAAGGCATCCCCCGTGCCTGCCTGGCACCCCAGTGACGGCAGCGCCAGACCCACGGGAGGATGTATCCTGTTCCCAGGGAGAAATAATTGGCTGGAGAATGGAGCTAGGGGAAGGCAAACCCAGTGATTCATAGGGCACACAGACTGGCTTCATTTCCTCTGTGGATTTCTTTTCCACATACACCAAATCTGTTTTTCTCCCCCTGTGAACTGCTAATGCTGCCATCCGGGGTGTTGTGGGGTTCACCTGCACAGCGCCGACACGAACCCTTTGTGGTTGGTCCCTGCAGGCTGTGCCATGGGGACAGCATGTTGGTGCCCATTTCCACCTCCGACACCCCCGTGGCTCCACTCTTTGCCTCCTCCCCAGCCGCAGCTGCAAGCGCTTCTGTGGCAGCAAGGTGAGCTCAGCATAACTCCTTGCTACTCCCTCGGAGATGCGTGGAGGTCACCCTCTGATCACCTATCTCATAGAAAACAAGAGCTTTACTCCTCTTTGAGCCTTCCTATTCACCCCATTCCTCTCCAAAGGCTTTCAGGGAGAGGTCACCCACCTCACCCGGAGCCGTTCAACAGCGACTTCTGCAGAGCAGGTGAAGCTGAGAGCACTGACAGCTCTCTGAGCAGGGCTGGAGGAGGACTCCAGTTATCTGCAGGTCCCATGGTCACCCCCTGCGTGACGGGCCCCCTTTCTTCCCCAAGGATTTGCCAGCCAGAGAGGTGGCACAGCAGCACCTGTGCCTCAGGGATGCACAACAGGCATCACCCCGCCGCTGTGTAGCATTTCCAAAGCACCGACGTTCGGTGTGATAAAGCCAGTGGTGGTTTAATGAGGTCACTGCAGTTTAATGTTACTGCAGTAATCTCTTTTGTTTTACTACATTAAAATATTTGTGGTGGAACGGTTGGACCACTGTAATGCGATATCCCTACCTTAATGTTATTGTTGCCATGGCAATGCTAATGGCAGCTCAATAACATTATTGCAATTTAATCTTACGACAATAAAATTAAGGGTAGAACTGTGAGACCTCAACAATGTAATGTTACTACAGTAACAGCATTGTTATCGTAATCGCGGGAGCAGAGTCAACTCGTTGTAGTGTAATATTGGTACCAGCGCTTTATTGTTACCATAGCAACGCCGAGCATCCGCTGCACATCGCGGCAGGGGATGAATGGGAGGAGACGTCGCTGGCTTGCCAGTACTACAGCTACCCCGGGGTTGTCAACACAGGAAGATCACACTGGTATAAATTCACCTTATTCGCCTAATTCCACGATTCTGGTGTTTTTATCAAGGCCTTTCTTCTTCTCCCTCCGTTGCTGGAGCTCTTTGGAGCGGGTCTGTTGTTTCAGCAGCAGTAACTCTGCAGGGAAGGATTTAAAGCACTGCCTCCATCTAGTTCCAGATCCTTCTGCCTGGTGTTTTATAGCATGTGGCTGTTATGGAGCGATAACGTTTTATATTTATATGTCATCTTTCATGGTGAAGGATCCCAGCACAGGCTACAAATTATTGCCATGCTGCAGGGGCAGGCAGGCAACCTGGTGCGCGCTGCGTGCGAGAGGAGGGGCTTTCATCCAAGGGCACTGGAGCCTGCTTTGCTGCCCCAGGGCGAGCTGAACACCAATACCTGCACAAGTCAGAGCCTCCTTTGTTTAGGGGACTCATCCAGAGTCCCCAGACTTCGTGAGACAGGGCAGGGGTCTTTGAGCATCCCAAGCTGCGTGCCCTGGGCAGCACTCGCCATCGCCTGGATGGGCATGGGGAAAATTCCCCCCCTTCTCAGGGCTGGAAAAGCTTAGTGCAGGTGTTGGGGTAGGGAGACAGGGAGGATTGCTGCTGCAAAAGGCATTTATTATTGCAGTGGTGGTTGTTGCATGGGTTGCTCTGCAGCTCAGCATCAGGCATCAGTGTTTCATGGGAGAGGTGAGGTCGGGTTGGCTCAAGCAAGCAGTGTCCCGGCTGAGGCTGCGGGATTGAATGTCTTGGAGAACATCTGTTCCTCAAGCTCGCTTGGTCAGCCCCGTTTCATGAGGCTCACCCCAAATGTGGCAGATGTAGAGCGTGGCAGTTGGTTTGCAGAAGGCGCAGGTGACATCTCGGTGCTGCTCACGGCCTCGCTGCAGTTTGCTCCAGCCTCCAGGGGAGGGAGTCTGAGCTGCCGATCTGTCCCCAGCCTCGCGGCCGCATCCCTGCCACATCCATCCCTTGTGGGCCCAGCGTGCCCAGGGATGTGTGGTGCCATGCCAGGTGGGTTTGATGCTCTCTTGCACCCCTGAACTACCTTCACCACCTCCTCTCCTGCTTGGCAGACAGGGATCTGTCCTCTGCTTTGAGGCCCTGTATTGTCTCCTGGCTTGTTAGGAGATCTCCATCCCTTGACAGCTCTTCTTGGTGTGGTTAAACCCCAAATTTGGGTGTGCTGCTGCCTGCCCATGTTTCACAAGCTCAACCTCCAGCCTTAGTAGAACAAATCTGGACCTGTTCAATGAGGCAGCTGCTCAGCTCTGCTTGTACATCAGCATCTGATCTCTCTCCATGGGTATTTGGACTCTGACCACTGCCGTAATTCCTTGTTTGTCCTTCAATAAAAGACCCGTGAGCCCCCTTGACACCCGAGCTGGAATCGGTGGGACCTGGGGCATCCTGCCTGCCAGCTCCTCGTGGCAATCTGGTACAGCATCCATCCTGCCAAAGCGTCTCCTCCGGGAGTTACATATTTGAAAACACGAGCAGCGGCTCATCTCCCATTCACTGTTTTTCTCCATCATTTGCTTTATTAAATATTGATTTTCTGTTGCATTATTAAACCTTAAGTCCTGAGCATAAATTCAGAGTTGATACTTTAATCTGGCTCTTCTTTTTGGCCTTTAGAGATGATTTTTCTGGCCAGTTCCCCCGGAGGTGAGTCCAGAAGCAGAAGCCTGTTGCAGAGGCTTGGGGAGTCGGAGATCAGGAGCAGAGGTCTCTGCCCGAGGGAATTTGGTCTGTTTGGTGCAGCCTTTGCCATCAAAAGTGGTATCCATGGGGATCCTGGCTTGCAGTCCTGCACAGACCACAGGTGAAAGAAGGTCGGGGAGGCATCAGCCAAGCTTTTCAGGGCAGTTTGTGTGTTATTGGCTGGAGGAAGGATTATAGCCCTCTCTTTTTTGGATGGTGTGGAAGGATTGCAATCTGAAAGGGGAATTTGGTCTGGAGCCACTGTGTGGGCAGAGTGGCAGTGAGGCATCCCTCCACATGCCCTGCTCTCTTTGCTCCCCAGGGTTTTTGCTGCTGCCTTGCTCTGCCAAAGTTGCCATGCTCAGGAACAGTGCTCTCTGCCGGGGAGCGAAGCCGCAGATGGCGATGCCTTGTCCTAAATGCATCTCTTAAAATGCAGCTCCTGGGTGATGCTGTACAAAGCTGTGCTTTCCCATTCTACGAAGCCCCAGTGAAACCAGAAGTTGGCCTCGGCCAAAACTCCAGGCAAAGCTTGAGAGGTGCGGGTGGTGGGTTTGCCACCAGTGCCAGGCTCGAGAGAGCCACCAGCCAGGCAGGAGCAGTGCAAGTGGCCACTGGCACATCCCTGATAGCCAAGGTGGCTCATGCCGAGCCCTGCTCGCCTCCCCTTCCCTATCGGAGAGCTGCATGCAGCCGGCTGCTGCCAAAGCCCTGTGCTGCCAGCAACCAGGTGTCTGAACGTCTTTCCAGAGCCAAGATAACTCCACAGCCAAAAGGGAGGAGGGGAAAGCGCTGGCAGGATCGGGGGGAGAAAAAAAAAGGAGGGAAAAAAAAAGAAAAAAGCAAAAAAAAAGGCAAGGGGAGGCTTGCAAATGGCTTTTGGATACCAATCCAACCAGGGCATGCTGGGCGGCATGAAACCCACGCCTGGCAGCTGGAATGCTGAGCAGTGATTTAAAACCAGGCTCCCAGCGGCAGGGAAAGGGGCAGAGGGGGAAGCAGATGTGAACGCAATGCTGGAGATAAAGGAGAGGCCAAGGGAACAGCTGCTGAAGAGCCAGCCCAGCCCTGCCACCTCCCGCGGCGGGCACCGTGTGCTGGAAAAGCTCTAGCAAATATCCACGAGCTTGAGGATGGGCTGGAGGGGAGCTCAGAGCCTTGTGGGTTTTTTCTACATGGTGTTTTCCACACTGTTCTTGCTTGGGTTTTGAAGGACAGGGTGAAGCTTGGGTAAGGGGAGTTGCATTGAAACATCGGTGATGTTTTGCCCTTCTTTGTCTCATTGCTCTGGGTGAACCCATGTGCTCATTTTTCACGGTGGGGTTGCTGAACTGGTCACACCAGCAGTGATTTCAGCTCTGGGTTCCTCTCCTTTGCTTCAGTAGCATCGCACGTAAGCCTAGGACGAGGCAGTGAAGGTTGCAGACCCTGTCCTGCTTTGCTGGCTTACATGTGATGAGGTGAACAGGTCTCAATCCACCCCGGTCGCTGCCAAAGCCCTCCCCATCACCAAGTCCTCACAGCAAATGGGCTCCTCGATTTGTACCCAGGGCTGTCCTTGCCCAGACCAGCCTCAAGCTGTGAATCAACAGAGATGTCTTCTCCATGCTTTGCCCTCCTTGTAATCCCTCCTTCTCGCAGCCAGCCGGAGAGCTTCAGCCTTTGATCCTCCTCTTTTGCAAACACTTCGCTTGTGGAATTAAATCTCTCGTGGTGTTTTCCTCCCCTGTCTTTGCTCTCTGGCCGAGTCTGTCTGCAATACTGTATTTTCTTGCTCCTCAGCAGCAGGGCTATATAATTGATAGCCTCACCAAGCTTTCTGAGCTGAGCATTAAACCCTTCCTGCCTTGGCTCCGACCAGAGTTCATTACTTTCTGAAAAGCTTCGTTGTGTGTTTGTGCTCAGATGATGGTTGTTGTGGAGAGCAGGGTAATGTCAGTGGAGAGGAGGGAGGAGGAGCTGGATTTGGCTGGGACTGCTTTGTAATCAAACCCTGCTCTCGTCGTTTCTAGCAAATTTTTGAGTGGAAAAGGCCTCTTTTAGCAAAATTGAAATACCAGCACCCTCCTGAAGGCAGGAGCACAAAACTCAGGCCGTAATTAAGGTGCAGCCAAAGGTCTCGCTCTTGGGGGCAGCAGGAAAACACTGCTCTGCAAAGTGCCTGTGGGAGCGATGCTGAGCCCCGGGCAGGCAGGGGCAGGGGCTGCTTCCGTGACCATCACCTTCATACTGGGGGTTCTGGGTGAACCTGTTGTGCTCAGCCCTCCCAACCGTTTTCATCCTGGCAGGATCCCTCCGGCACTGCGATTCCCTTATTCCGGTGCTGGGGGTCACTGGGCTGGGTGTCTTTTTGCCTGGTGCAAGTTGTTTTCTGCATCTTTTGGCTTTTCCTGGCGAGGCAGAAGGGCTTTTCTCTGGTTTGCTGATGCTTCTTCTGGCTCTCCATCCACCTCCGTGGTTTTTCAGCACTTAAAACACAGCAAGGCTGAGGTGATTACAAGGATTGGAGATGCAGTGACATTTCCCTGCCAACAAGTAATTGATTTATTAAAGACATTACAATACATCCATGGTTGAGCGTAAGAGTTTCCTTTGAACTTGCTCAAAAATCTAAAGGGATTGTGCCTGCTTGCAAGCACCACGGGCAGAATAAATCTGTGCTCCCCCATCGCCTCCCCCCCCCTGCACCACCGCAATTTCATTTCCCTTTGACTGGCGCGAGTAAATATCACAGCTCGACAACTCCGGTCCAGTGACTGGTGTGATCCAATTTAATAGCATTTAAAAATTCAAAGTGATTGTTAGCCAAATGGAAATGTAAGATTTCATACCCAGCCTGCCTTGGGGAGGAAAGGAGGAACGAGGGAGGGTGCGGGGAATGGAGACAAATGGACTAGATAAAAAATAATGGAAAGTAACTTAATTAAAGAGGCTCGAGCCAAGTTAAAAACAGTAATGATTTTGAATCGCAGAACCACAGGTTTTAAAAATGAAATGGGAAGAGGGAAGAAAGGGAACTGTGGATAAAGAGCCTCCAAAACGGAAGGAGAAGGAGGCAGAGGAAGGAAGGAGTAAAAAAAGTGCTTTGGTGAAAAGCAGGAGCACATGGGGAATAGACGGTGCCATCGATGAGGCTGGGCATTAGAAAGACAAATAGGGAAATTAAAGGATGCTCTGGGGGGGAGAGAACTCCCTGCGGCTTCCCTGGTGTTCTTGGGAGCGCGAGGGTGGCCAGGCAGAAGGCTCGAGGGCTTCGTTTAGGAGAAACAGAAAATGTAGGAGCAGTCCTACTGGAAAAGGAGCAGAGCCCCCACGTGCTCCGGGCTCTCCAATATCCCCGCTCCGCGGTAGCATCGCTTCCTCCTTTCCTTTCCTTTCAACTCTGTCAAACATAGCTTGTTTGGCTTGAAATTTGGTAATGAAATTTTAATTGCCCCTCTGTGTACTGGGATATCCTGCTGTGCTCTCTGCAGCCTGGTGACTGGTTTGTAACCGCGGGGCTCTTCTCTCGCGTGGCTCGTTGGCAGTCCCTGCCCTGGCAGCCATCCCGGTGCCTTTCCCATGAAAACAGGTGCCTGATAGAGCATCGATCCGAACCAGAGCTCTGGGCCATTTGCTCTTCAGGACTCATTTCTTCATCTGTAAAGCAGGGATAATAAAGCTCCCGTGTCGCACCGGCACGTTTTGGTGATGGCAGACCCTGAGAAGGCAGAAGCAAGGATGTGCTCTGGTACCAAGAGAAGTTAGGCACCTGCAGGAAAGCCTTCTCCTTGGGGAGCAGGACCTGGGGAGGTGAGTTCAGACACCTCTCCCCTTACTGAGCTAAACTTTGCAGTGCTAAAACATTTGAAGGATGTTTTAAGGTATAGGGAGGGTGGTGTGCATCATCACACGGACTCTGGTTCATTGATGTTTGCTCTCCAGCTTGTTTCTGGCAGTTTTGGCCAAGCTTTGGGTTGATCCCATAGGTTTGGAACAGCTGGCATGTTGGGTCAGGGTGGATGCTGGCAAGGTGCAGGGCAATGAGTACTCCGTGGGAGGAGCAAGGATGGGGAGTCTTGGAGCCTGGAGAGGAGAGCCTGCAAGAGCATCACTACACAAAGAAATTACTAAGGGGAGGAAGGAGTGGACCAGGGCAACTTTGGGAAGGTGGATCTGCCTCTACTGGAGCAATGGATGGGTTTGCAAGTCTCATGCAAGGAGATGCATTCTCATGGGAACAGGAGGAGCAGCAGAATCTGGAGACATAAATCACCTCACCTGCCACTCGCTTTGAACTTCTGGACCTTGCCAACCTTTCTCTTTATAAAAAGATGAACAAAGTGTCTGATCACAAGGAGCAGCCTCCAGACCACCGAGTCAGAGAATAATAGGGCTGTGCTCCCTGCCTGATCCATTAATTTTTCTCTGGAGTCGAAGGCAATCACAGGAAGAAGCCCAAGCAGAAGTAAAGGCTCTGGCTGGGGCACAAGGATTCACCTGCAAGGGTTGGAGCTCAGTGTGCAGACGGCTTGGGAGGAAAGGGGCTGTTTGGCCACAAGCAGTGATGTTGTTAGAGATTGTTTGCATCCAGCCCTGCTCCCTGCACATCCACCTCTTGCTCCCCATCGTGTCCCTCCCCTGAGCTGGATGCCTTAAGGTGGTTCTCAAGCTGTGATGTCCAGGAGGGCTGAGGACGCAGCCTGCATCCATCTGCTGTCTCCTTTTTCCCGTGTCCATGCAGGTCCCATGGGACAAAGGCTGTGTTTCTGTGTCTTGTTGGTACAGTGGGGTCTGAGGGTGTCAAAGATGTCAGAGGGGAGCTTAGAGGGGAGGAAGGGTATAAGCAGTTGAATAAATGGAGACAAAAAGGACACAGATAGACCAAGAAAATACAAATGGACTTCACTTGTGATTCAATCAAAACTTGGGGCTTTCACTCAGGTCCACATTAATGATCTCGATGGTTTGTGGAGTAAAACCACAAATCTTGATGGTTTTTGGAGTAAAACTATGGGCACAGTGTTCTGGGAAGCACCACTCACGCTCCTGCCTGGGCTGGCGAGCTGCTGAGCTCTCCCTGGGCACGGGCTGCATGGCTCCTGGAATTAGATTAGTGTCAGTGTGGAAGGTGTAATCATAAACACTTTGTGCTCGAGTCGAGGGAGAGGGAGCGCGAGTGCGAGAGCGTGGTGATAAGAACAAATATGCAAGAGCATAGTGTGTTTTTAATGGAAGGGAGATTTATTTCTCTCTGTGTCTTTTTAAGCCTCTAGATAGATCATAAAAAAACCCAGCCCAACCCACACACAACCTGTCTGCCTGAAATAGCCGAAATGTAATTTAAAGAGCATCATTTTAACTAATGCTTCACTTCAGACACCTGCCCTGTATTCATTGGAGATGCAGGCTGCATTAGAGCATCTGATTTATCTTTGGAAAGGATGTTTGAGCTCCTTTGTTCCTGCTGGGTCCTTTTTGATGAGTGAAGTGGAGCAGGGCTGGTTCAATGTGCTCAGCTGATGCCTGCTCCTCATGGCAGGAGAGCTGGGAGGGCATGGAGAGAGCCCCCCCCTCCTTTCCAGGAGTGGAACTGGGAGCAGGACCTGCACCATCGGTGCAGGGCATGGCCACTTGCCCTCTGGTTGGCTTTGGGGAGAAGAGCTGAGGTTTCATGGCTGAGTTTAGCAGGACAGTGTGTGCTGATGGACCAGGTGAGGAATATCCTGCAAACTTGCTGCTGGTTGGTCCAGGAGCCTCCAGGTTGCCTGGGAAGTGCTCTTTGCAGGCATATCCACCATGCCCTGAACTAGATCTGTGCATCTTGGCTTATGTGAGCCCTAGCTACACAAAGGATGTGGCTAGTAGGACTGTCCCCATGCAGACATGTCCCCTCCTACAGTTTCTGTGACTGTAGGCTCCGAGTATCTCATCAATTTATGTGCTGTTGTCTTTTGAATAAGCTGTCAAGGAAGAGAAATATTTGTCATTGCGTTGATAGAGAGATGAGACCCAAAGAGATGGAGTGCAGGGAGCGGGTGCAGGCATCAAGCTATCCTTCTCTCCAGCTTATTAACCCCAGGCTTATTAACCCCAAGCCAAGGAGGCTTTTCTAACATTTTTTTTAAAAAAGGAAATTCCACAAATAATGATTTTCTTCTGGAATGTGACCAGGTGGAGTAGAGGATCCAGTGCTGTCAGGCATCCCTCAGGAGATGGCAGTTCCAGGCAGCCTTGAGATCCCGGGTGGCTCGTTTCTGCTGGGGGACAGCTATCGAGGATGAGTGTGGGGACAAGCAGGAGAAAAGACAAGGAGAGGAGAGCTGTTGTTAAATCCCTGGCTCGCCCTTTCTGATCTGAAGTTCACTTGTAATATTTTTCTCGACTCGGGTTGCTAATGCGTTTTGTTCTCCAGAGTGCATGTAGCCCAACTTCCCGCGCAGCCTTTAATTAGTTTCTGGATGATGACATCTCCGCTGAGAATCATCTCGTCGTGTCCCTCCGATCTCGGGGGGAGATAAAGGAATCTAATAAAGACATTCAGCATTTCTAGGTGATGTGTTTGACAAGCTTGGTATTAACAAGAAGTCGTGTTCAAACTTTCTCCAGTGCCCTCGGCACGCTGTGGCTCATCCCAGCATGGGGACTTCTCCTGGGGGATTTGGTGGAGCCTCCATGGTGGCTGGGGGACAGAAGGAGGGGCAGCTGGAAACCCTGAGTCACTGAGCAGGGTGAGACAGAGTCGCTGTCAGTTTGATGGTCCCTGTGGAGGTGGTTGTGAGTGAGGCCATCGTGCCTTGAGGAGAGGTGTCAGTAATGCTGGAAAGATGATGTTGGTGTCTTAAGGTTTTGAGATCCTTCAATTGTCTGCTTTTTATCAGGAATTGCTTGACTCATAGAGGGGAATCCCAGGTGGCTTGGGGTGCAAAAACTGGAAGCTAAATCCTTTCTCCATGCGGCATGCGTGGAACCAAAAATGAGACCTGTCTGGACAGGAAGCTGAACCATCAAACTGTCCTTACTTGTCTGCATTTCTTCATGGTTGGCAGTGCAAAAACTCTGGGGTTTTGGGTCATGTGGGGTTTTGGTTTGTTTGGGTTTTTTTTGAGAGAGAGGAGTATGAAGTAGTTTATGAAGGAGATCAGCATCATTAGGCTTCTTTTAGAGAAGACAAAGAAGTCTAGAGCAGTGCCACAACTTCCTTCAGGCACCGTGATGTGAAAGCAGAACTCCGGTCTCCCAAACCTGAATGATGGATTCTGCCTGCTCTACCAAGCTGCTTATTAAGAATCATGCTAAGCAAACTGTTGCTTCATTTCCCAGAGGTGGAGAGCTTGGGCTCAGGTGTTTCTTCCTTTTTTTGTGGCAGGAAAAAAGATGTAGATCCCTTCAGAGCCTTGAAAGCAAATCAAGCCAGGCAGCACCCTGGCTCCTCAGGGTAGCAGCACTCGGGATCCAGACTTGTGACCTGCACCCTTCAGGAAGTCAGGGAAAAGTCCTTGTGCTGGAGACCTGACTCTCCTTTTCATGCCGTGTTTATTCCGACGTATCCCTTGTTGACTGCAGTGGGAGGATTGCTGATTTATGCTGTTGTAAGTGGGATCAGATTGGGCTCCCTTTCGGCACTTGGCTATAAAGTTTGTCTGCAGAAACCCTGCTGCTTATGCGGTGAATTATCCCCACATTCACAAATGCTTTGCTAATGAATGATTGGAAATGTCTTGTTTCCCCCCACCTCCTCTGAATTATTATGGTGTCGTGCCGTATAACCTGCTGCAGAGACGGGTGTAAAAAATCTTGTGTCCTCTGAGTTAGGGAGCTCTTTGCTGCAACAGGAGCCGTTACCTGCTAGGGAAATCATTTAGACACATCTCAGTGCCGTATGACACATCTCATTACGCCTTGCTTTAAAATGAGCAATTGCCATTAGTTATTTATTAATTGCTTATTAAGGTCGTTACATATGTCCTCTTCATTTCCAGGTTTCTTTCTTCACCTCTTTGCCTGCCTCCAGGTTGGCGCGGTGTGGGGTCAGTCCCTCGGCACAGCTGAGCCCAGCCTGGCACCCAGCGGGGCAGGGGGTGATGGTGCAAAGTCGGGGGGCAGGATGGGCACCTGTAGTTGTCAGGTTTTTGTACCCAAGCCTACGTGACCCAGCAGTGTAGCTGGAAGCAGGCTATGAGGCTGTGTTTGCCCTTCCTCACACCCCGAGGACTTCAGTACAGCTCCTGAGCTGTGTTGATATGATGGAAGGATGAAGCACTCTCTGCTTTTCTCCTAATTATGGGTGGGTTAGAGTGGCACAAACTGATTTAAAAGCCCATTATAATACACCTGTAATTGAAGGTGCAGTTCTCTCAATTTGCTCTTTGCCTTCCTTTAAAAGGCAGAAAGGTTTTGAGCACAAAAGAAGGAGAAGGCACAATGGAAGTTCCTGGCACTGCGGCAGCCGCAGTGCTGTACCTTCTCCCGACCCAGTGGCTGCTGCTGGAGGATGGGAAGCTCCTCTGCTCACAACCTGGAGCAGCTGGATGGGGTGCCCAATGTTGGAGTCCCTCTGTGCACCCGGTCCCAGCTGGCTTTGGCTGACCCTTCTGTTGTGGGCTCAGTTTGATTCACAGCATCGCCGAGGCTCCCCCTCACCGAGTCCCAGAGGCAGGACCTGTGGTAGCAGCACCCCACAGAACGTGGGGGAGCCTGTGGGTGACAGGGTGAGAGGCTGTTATTAAAGGCAGGAGCAGTGGCAGCCTGGTGTTCAGGAAGCTGCCAGTGCACATCTCAGGTCGCCTGCAGAACTCAAGTCTGAATCTCCCTCGTTTCCTTTCTTTGAGATGCTTTTATAGTGGTTCTTTGTTGTTTCTTCTGATCTGGAGCAGGTGCTGCTAGTGCTGGGAGATGGAGGTTTGTATGTGCTGTGAAGGGGAATCAAGGTGCTGCTGGGCTTACCAGGAGGGACTCCCAGCCCATGGCAGCGCTGGGGCAAGCACCTGCTCTGCCCAGCTCCTGCACAAAAAAGGATTTGCAGGTCTGGAGGAGTTTATTTGTGCGCTACTTGCTTGGCTCCCAAAACTGGGTAGAAAGGAGATGGTCAAGGCAAAAAGATGCAATTCCTCCTTGAAAGCACCCAACTTAGTGAGGCTCATCCTCAGTCTCTGGTAGAGAGGTTGCTCCAGATCCACACTCCCCTAATCCTCAGGGTCTCCTTGCCTCTCGGCTGATATGTGGCTGCAATTTGGGGTGCTAGGGGAGCCCAGCCACACCGCGATGGGGACACGGTGTCTGGGAAGGGGATGCATGGGCAGCAGCATGTTCTTCCTACACAAGGAAGAGGGATGGGGAAGTAACGATGGCAGGAGATGGCAGGGCCAAGGGTTACGTGTGTGGGATGTGTGAGCTTTTGCACGTGTGCTGGCTCTGGGATGGTGTTTGGAGGTGAAAGCATAGCGGGGATATAGTCTGTGCCAGTGGCAGGAGGGTGTCTGTGAGCCAGGGAATGTATCTGTGTAGGCAAGCGCATATGCTTGGATCCATGAAGACATATATCACCTGACTGAACACCCTCGAACGTGTAGCACACCATATGCTTTGGTTAAATATTTAAGCAAGCTGCTTTCTGTCCCAGGGACTTGGTGTGTGCGAGCGGGCACCAGGTCTGGGCAAGCTGGGGCCGTGCCCTGGCCACCTGCGGAGGGCTGCAGTGCTGAGCACAGCCTGGAGACCTTTCCCATCATCGTGGCAAGGATAGGGGGGAAAAAGAAGAACTCAGATCGATAGAACACCAGCCCATCTCTGGGGAAATCTGCCTGTGTCACTGGAGCAGCTTGGCCAACACTGCCATGTTTAATCACTTCTGAGCAAGAGAGATGCTGAACACAAAAGGACTGCCCGCAAGGAGAGGGCTCCCACCTGGGAAGCCTGCATTTATTTAGCTTTATTTATTTATTCATTCCCATAGGGGCACGGCTCCATCTGTGTCCTGCGTTCAGCATAAGAAATTTCTCCTCTGCCCCATTGGCAATGCCAACTGAGGGAGAAAGCCTTCTATTGCAGAGCCAGCACGAGCACCAGTGACCATTAAATAATATTAAATATAGACTTGCAATCACTTATTTATTAAGGTTTCCCTCCCTAGTGCGGTACAAACCTTGCAACGTACCTGTTCAGTCTCCAGAAAGGCATTTTAAATCGTTCGTGTGGTTAATTATTCAAACGTTTAATTAGCATACAATAACTGTCGTGTTAAATCCTACCACTGCACATTTAATTGAAGGGTTCGCTGACGCTGTCGCTCTGGTTTCCTTCACAGCCATTCCTGCCTCATCTTGCCCCGGGTGGGCTGCAGTTAAGTTGCCTCTCCCCGAGAGTGTCCTGAGCTCCCTGGGGCAGGGTGGGCTTTTTCCCTGGGTGGCTCGAGCTGCTTTTGCATCACAGAGGGTTGCAAAGTCTCCCATTGCCCAGCCAAGCAGGAACCCCATTGCCTCTCCTCCTCTGCCTTCTCTGAGCAAAATTCAACTCTCCTGCTGTTTTGCTGAGGAGGTGGATGTAAGGCTCGAGTTTCAGGAAATCCAAGTTGAATTTGTTTTAATTATGTTTCAGAACCTCGGTCAGTTTATTTGATTACTGATTCCTGACTCTCGCTGGGGCGGGTGCAAATCCACGTGTGTGGTCTCAGAGTCACGGTGCAATGTCTGACTTGTTTGGGTTTTTTTTAAGTCTCAGTGAGTTCTGCAAAACAAGCTGAACTGGGTTGATGTGGACTCAGTAGTTAAAAACATGAGAAAGGTTCCTCTGTGATTTAACGAGCATCGCATTGAGGATGATGGATATTGCTCTACTTTTCTCAGGACTTAGGGCTGGAAGCTATTGCTTCTTCACAGGCGATGGAGAGCAATCCACCACCTCTCCGAAATGGCAATGGTAATACCTCCTTGGCCTATTTTTGTTGTCTAGACTGTAAGCTCAGTCTTTTTAAAGGGCACCTGGGTCTCCTGGCTGGCAGTCCCAGCCTCGCCAGGAACGGGGCAGGGCAGTCCTAAGGCTGTTGTAATTAATTGCATCTCCTCAATGGACTACCCTGGCTCTTGGCAGAGCATCTCCCAGCTCCCTGGTCCCAGGAGGCATCTGCTGTCCCCTTACACCGGGCTTAATGACACTGATGCATATTAATATTTCTTTCGGTGTCATCTTCATGCCCTCCACTGTCCTGCCCCTGAGCCCCCACTGTTCGAGGAGCGTCTGATCCGTAGTTGTCCTCTGGTGCATGATTAGCAGATTAGCTGTTGTGCCCAGAGCAGCAAAAAAATGAACTCCCAGAAGCCCTTCAAAACAGAGAATAATTCATTACCCACCTTGATTTCCACTTAAAATGTACTTTAACTACACTTCCAACTACAAACCCTAAATCACCCTCATGTTCACAAAAAATCCATCATTTTTTATTTTATTGCACGGCACTGGCATGACATAATCTCTTCCAGAGCATCTTGGAGTGCTTTACGGATCAATAAATTACTTACCTGCACAGCAGAGGCAATGCGTGCAAGGCCATTGCAGTCATTCTGGCTCGGCGCAGCCCCGGGAAGGGGTGGGAGGTGGGGAGAGGCAGGGAAGGGGTGCTTGGGAGTGGGCTCCAGGTCGGGAATGGAGGTGTTGGCGATGGTCTGAGCTGCAGCTTCCAGCGGGTCGATGCCCGGGGAGGGTGGAAGGAGCCAGGATGCTTTGCAAGTGATTTGTGAGTCTCCTGCAAAGTGCCGCAGCGGGGTGCCAATCCACTGCTAGGCTCCGGGGAACAGCCTGGAAAAAAATCAGCCGGAGGAAGGTGATGGTCTTTATTATGTTCTGCAGGTGCAGGCTGATAACAGCGGCCGATCGTTTGTCTCGTACAGCCCTGCTGTAATGCTGGGAGAGCATCCTCTCTGCAGGGCATCCTCTGCTCACGGCAGCTGCAGGGCATCCTCTGCTCACGCAGCAGCTCCCTGCTTGCTCCTCATCCCTTCCCCTTCTCAGCAGCCCTGTCCTGTCTGTGTGTCCCCAGTTTGGGTCTGGACCCATGTGTCTGACCCACTCCTGGGCATCCGTGGTGGCAGTGCCAGTGCAGTGGGATAGCTTTCATCCCAATTGAATTTCCCTTCCTTTGCAGGGTGGTAGACCTTAGAGGCTCCTGGGTAGACTTGTCATCTTCATGCCCAGCTCCTCTTGGTGCTTTTCTGGTTGCAAGGGCGTGACAGAGAGCAGTCACAGCTGCAGAAGGAGCTGCAAAGTCATGCGTGTGCTTTGGGTGCTCTTGTTGCACCAGGAGTGCTCCTGCTGCTTTCAGGGGAGTTTGGAGGGGATGGATGGTGTTTTCCCAGTAGGATGCAGCTCTGCTGGGAAGGGTTTGTCATGGCTGGAGGACAGGATGAGTGCTGGAAGCAGGGTGGGAAAGAAGTACTGTCTTGCACACCAGAGAGGTGCTGAGGAGCTGTCTTGAGCCTCCCTAAAATGACTGAGTCCCCTCTGGCTACAATTTCTTCCCACTTCAACCCCATCTTCTCCTCCCCCCTTTCCCCTCTGTGTTCCTATCAAGTCAGATGAGACTGATGGGTAGAAGGAGGAAGGAAATTCAGTCTCCTTCACCCACATTTTGAGCTGAGAGTCGGAGCAGAACCAGTTGCATTTTCATTTCCCTCTTTGTGTCATTGCAGTGTCCCCGAAAATCATCGAGATCTCTCCTGACATCTCCATCAACGAGGGTGGCAACGTCAGCCTCACCTGCATAGCCACGGGCAGACCAGATCCAACAATCACCTGGAGACACATCTCGCCCAAAGGTAAGACCCAAACATCACCAGAAGCATTCTGGGGAGGGCACAGCACCAGCAAGCAGCTGGGGAGAGGTTGTTGACTGCTTCACCGGGCACTTCAGTTGCAAAGAGAAGGTGATTTGCACCTAGAAGATGTGACTTAGTGTGGGAGTTGATGGCTCTGGTGGAGAATCATCTACTGTTTTGCTGGTGTGGAGGGCTGGCAGTAGGTACCAGGCTGGGGTTGTCGTGCTTAGGGATTGAATGTGCTTGTCCATCCCTATTTTGAAATTTTTCGGGGAATTCTCACACGTTGCTTCAGAGGAGGACTGTAAATAGTGCAAACGAGCAGGAAAAGACAGGAAGCATTAATTGGTGGCCTTGTTAATTGGTAAGCAAACCTGAGCAGAGCTGCGGGGGTGTAACTGCTGGGAAGCAACTTCCCATACGTGCCCATTTGGGAATGTACTATTTAAAACCCCTTTTCCAGCTGGTTTTTGGCATTTATTTTGCATTTTGCTGACCTGTTGTTCCCACCAGCTGTGAGGTTCTCACCAGTGAGCTGCGGGTGAGATCTGGGTGCTTCGGGTGGGATGAACCATCCAACCAAGGGGCAGTGCCTGGCTCTGATCCTCGGATCCCATCTGAGCACTTCAGTTCCACCTCAGTCGGTTTGACCTGGAGTTTTTACCAGTCCAGGCTGTTGTCCCAGACAACTGCCTCAAGTTCTCCTCGGGGACGCCCTGGCCAGGCTGTCCTGCAGCTGAAGGAGACGACAGTGCAGCAGCAGTGATGGATGGTGCCACGTCTGCTCCCTCTGGTCAGCTGCCTGGTGGTGGCTGCTGTGTCTCGGTGCAGCTCCATTGATTTTTTGCTGTTTGTCTGCACTGTAGCAAACCGCTGGGCCAGATCCATCACTCTCCACGGCCCAGGCAGAGAGCGAGCTGAGTCGGTGACATCTCAGCCTGTTCCCTTGACAGGAGCCTCTGTAAAAACCCTTCCCCCCGTGCACGTGTTGGCTTATCTGCTTTAGGTGGTCCTGCCTCTGCGAGGGTGGCCTTCGGGCAGGGTCTGTGTGCAGCGAAGTGATGAAATGCAGGGTGCAGATCCGTGTGCTCCTCTCCAGCTCCGAGCGTCTTTCCACGGCCTCGGAGTTGCTGGTGCTGTATCTGTCACCATCAGGCATCATTTATGGTTGAGACATTCCATGTGCTCCCACCTTGAAGCATTTTCCTCTTTCTCCTCTCCCTCTTGCCTACCCTGACAAGGTGTTTTTGTCTCACTCAGCCTCCTCACTGCCTGTTTTTCACATGCATCTTGCTTCCTGCCCTCCTTCCCACATCCCCTCCTGCTCCCCAGGACCCTCCTCTCCCACTTCCCTGGCCCTCACTGACTCTCCCACACACCATCCATCCTCTCCTAACCGGGCTCCCGGCTTGCCATGCCTCTGCCTTTCACGAGGGCCATTTTCTGTGTTTGCTGCCATCCAGCAGATTTCTTTCCCCAGGGAATCTTTACCTGCGCTTGAACCAGATGTTTCCATTTTACTTAGGATTTAGCTGCTATGGAAACTGAGGATGCACCAGGAGAGGAAGAGTGAGCTAATCAGAAATTACCTGTGGCGCTGTGTAATTTGCAGCAGCAGCTCTTACCCAATTCTGGCCATGATTAGGCATTCTGCTTTCAAAACTTAAAGGGAACAAATGATCACAGAGATTTACTTGAGTCTCACCTCCTGCTGATGGAGGGTGCTGAGCCCAGGGGTGGCCCGAGATGGCTTCAGTGGCTGCCCACCTCCACAGGCAGCTCCTCTCTTTCCCTCTCTGGGTCTGCCAAGCCACCAAGGGGAACCTCTACTGCTCCGTTTTGCATTCAGGAGGAATGAGGAGGATTCCACACACAGGAGGAAGAAGGATTGGAGGTGTGGGGGCCCAAGAGCCCAGGGTGGGTGCACAGAGGTGCTGTAGCAGATGCTGGGATGATAACCCTTTCCCTAGTAGGTTATCCTCTAATTCAGAGATCCAGGAGCAAGCGGGGACCCTGAGCTAACTGCTGGCCCCTCCCTTGGTTGGAGGTCTGCCTCGGCTGCTCATCCCCAGGGAAGTCTTGAGCAAGCCACCTCCTGTTCCTTCTCAGCATCTTTCTCCATCTCGCTTGGAGTGGTGGAGAAGAGGGACCGGGGAGAATTGGTTAAGGGAAAGCTGGTGCATAATTTAAGGGTTTACATAGCGGATGGGTAAGCAGCTCCCACGGATGTCGCTGGGGAGAGGCTTTGATAGCTCTGTCTGTGCCAGGCACGGACAGAGCGGGAGCTGAAGGCACCAGTCCCCATGCTTACGCCAGTGAGTGCTCCTCTGCAAGGGCACTTCACGGGCTTTATTATTTTCTTGGCACCTGTAAGCCTGCTGTGCAGCTCTTGGGGGCAAATGGAGCAAAGAAGAGTGTTTGCTCACCAGGGGAGTGTGCAGTCAGGTCCTTCAGTGTGCAGTCGGGTCCTCTGCAGTGCCAAGACCATCAGGACAGAAGAGTGATGTCCTCAGCAGGGTGAAGGGAGGGAGGAGGGCCAAGAGGGAGAGAAGGCTGTAAGATGAAGATGTTCCTGCCCATGACAGGGTTAGATGAGCTTTAAATGTCCCTCCCAACCCAAACCAATCTCTGGTTCTATGTAGATAACCGTGGTCAGGATATAGCATCCAGCATGAAGGCAGCAGCATCTTTCCAGAGGAGATGTAGGTTGTGTGGGGAACTTGGGGCCCAAAAGGCAGTGTTGTACGTGTCCATGCACATTTGTGTGTGCCCCCATAGGTGCTGAGCATCTGTTAGGTTTGAAGGCTTTGGATGTATTACGGTCCCCAGCCTCACGATGCCAATGCCATCTGTAAAGTGTGGAGAGGTCTTCTAGGCAATAGTCTGGCTTGGGCCACTCAGGTGTTTCCATAGTTACTGGGCTCTTTATTTACTTTTGGGGGTCCCTCTGATGTTGTCATGGTGATTGCCAGGTTGTGATGCTGGTTTTCATCTCTCGGTGGAAGAAGGCTGGAATTTCTTGGCTAGGAAAAAGTGTGATGTCCCAAGCTGCTGGGCACAGGATGGGACCAAAGTGTGCAGAGTAGTGCTAACTGGAGGCTACTTATCCACGCTGCAGACTCAAGACTCACCATGCCTCCCATCACACCTGGGAAATGTGCTGAGGAATTGCAGTGAGGGCTCAGCCCAGGAGAAGCAGCCGTGGTTTAGCAGTAATGATAACAAGGGCTCTGTGGTCAGACTTCAAGCATGGTTATCCTGCTGTGTCAGGGCCAGGGACACAAGGAGAGGGTGTAAGGGTGTAAAATGTAGGTGTATGCACACAAATAACTTCACTGGCACATCTGCCTGGCCAGCATCAGTCTGCCACGTGCAGACGTCCTGAGCCAGAGGCTGCATCCAAGTCGTCATCCTTAACGACTCTTGATGGACTTATCTGCCATGGTTTTATCTAATTGCTGTTTGATTATTGCTGTAGTATGATAGATTCTGGTGTAAGGCTTAAGGCAGCGGCTGCCAGGGTAGGAAAACATTATGGTTTGGCTTGATGGTGTATTTACTCGTAAGAGGTCTGATGGAGAGGTCTTTATAGTGGGAATCCCTCATTAATCTCAAGATTAAGCTCGGCGCTGAAAGCCAGATCCTGTGTGGAGCTGGAGACCTGAGCTGAGTCTGGGCTGTGATTTATGGGGTGCTGCCTGGGTGCTTCACAAGGCACAAGACCAGGGAGAAGCTCGGAGGGCTTGGATATCTTCAGCAATCAGTCCATTTAACCTCTGTGGCCCTCTGTGCATTCCCTGGAAGAGGTACAATAGCAGGCTCCTGTCTCGCAGGACCGATGGGAGGATAAATACATTCAAGATGTGAGGGGCTGAGGCGCAGCAGTAATCACAGCTCATATATGCACTTAAGATAGATGAGACACAGTGGCCTAATGTGGCAGAGGTCTCATGAGATCATCTGTCTATACATCAGCAGCAAAGCAGCACAGGGACTCTGGGAGAAGTCCGGTATATTTGGATATATTGATTCTCTCTGGCTCTGGTGGGGCTTAAAACAAGAGGACGAGCGACTGCAAAAAAAAATCCACCTTGAAGGGTTGCTTGTCCCCAGGAAGGGGCCACATCCTCTCTCAGAAGTTTGTCCATTAAACACATCACTTTCTGTCCTTCATCTTTCCCGGATCCTTTCTGGACAGGAGGCAGGGGATATTTGTAGGTCAAACATCAGATCTGGAGGTTGGCCAGGAGGCACTGGGAGGAAGGGGATCCACTCGAGTGGGAAAATCTTGATCTGCTTCTGTGCTGCCTTGTCCCTTGCAGTGATCAGCTCAGCATCCTGCAGCATCACTCCTTTAACCCTGCCTCAAGCCACCTAATTAACTTTAGAGCAGAGTCCTGCTCGATGCTGGCTATTTTAACAGGGAAATCACTCTTGGTGTGAGCAGAAGGTGTGTGTGAGGCTGCTTCTGTGTTCATCCTGGGTCTTGTGTTTCTGCACTGTCTCTTGTCTCCTGTTGAGGGTTCAGGTGGTTGTGGAAGAGGCCGAGCACTCGCCTCACCTCTCTTCTTGGTGTTTAGGCAGCAGGAAAGGTTTGTCTCCATTGCCTTGGGCTCAACACATACCAAGATCCAAGCAAACCTTGTCATGCCTCGCAGAAATGAGGGTTGTGAGCCCCTCTTGAGGAAGAAAGATGGGGGGAGATGTTGTGTGAGCCAACACAAGTGGTGTCTCAAAGAAGGGACGTGAGTCCTCCTGCCATGGCTGTACGATGGAGCCCAGAGCCAGCTCCAAGCTGCAGTGTTGGGTTGGGTCGGTGGCCGTGCTGTACATGATGTCCCACCTCACCTTGTTGCATGCGTCCCCCTGGTCTCCTGGTGGCCAACTGTTGCTTGGAGGCTCATCCAAATCATTTGGTGGCCAAACACCTCGTTCTCCTTCCAGGAGGCAGTTGTGGGCCTGGACTCCAGCTGAATTAACTGAAGCATTTCAACCGGCTCCAATCCTGTCGGCAGCTCAACCGTCCCCTTGTTTACTGTTGAAATAATTACTGCTTTGCCATAATATTAGCTCTGAGCCGTGACTCCATTACCATTATTGCCGGAATATTACCCATTTATTATCTCCCAGCAACCCTGGAAGATGAACACTAGGCTTCAGAGACCAATTGTTTTACAACAGACAGGATCTTGGTGTGCATTGTTTAATGAGGTAAACTACATTATAGCCAGCATTAATTTGGCTGTGGTGTGCTCCACTAAATCATTGTTAACCTGTAAATCTGCCACCAGTTTTGATGTGGGCTTAATCAGCGCGCGCTGGACAGATCGGCCAGGAGAAGGGTCACCGGTGGCCTGGCTCTGTTGGCATTGCATGGGATGGAAATAAGTAGGTTGCAGTGCTCTTGGAGAAGCAGGACTTTGAGATGGACCCTGGTTTAGCACATGGTCATGGTGGAGGAGCAGCTGGCATTGCCGTGGGTTGCTTGCAAAGCATGCGGACACATGGCACAGCCAGCTACGGGATCCTGCCAGGAGCAGGGTGAATGTTGAGCCCCTTGAGTGCCAGCATCTTCCCCATCGGCTCTCATGGGAGCAGGAGCCAGAATCTGGCAGCATTTTGGTTTGCTCTCTTCCAGGAGTGAGTGAAACACTGTTGGCATGCCCTGTGCTAAGTGCTGGGTTGTGGGTAGCTCCTCTTAGCATTTCCCTTCCACTGGTGTGCTCTGGTTCCTTTTGAAAGCAAGAGGAGATGATGTGCTTGCACGTGTGTATATATAAAAGTAAAATTTTTGATTCCCTGCATGGAGGAAATGAACTCTTGGAGCTGATCTGTTTGCATATTTGGCATAGCTGCCTTTAAAATATGCATCCTGGTACAAAAATAACAAGACCCCTACCAGCTAGAAATGAGGTGATGTCTTTCCTTTAAGAAAAGGAGATAAAAAAACCTTCTCTCTGCTTCAGTGTAGTCCCCAAACACAGCTTTGCAATGTCACGCTTCCCCTCCTTGCCAGAGGCAGAGCGTGCTCCACTCCTCCTGCCAGCGGGGGAAGCGGGTGGGCTGGTGGCTCTGGTGGGACAGCAGTGCTGCCGGCTGCTGCCCAACTCTGGGACCGAAGCAGGCGGTTCTGCCTGCATCCCGTGGTTTATCCTTCAGCTCATCCCTTTGATCACTGGCTGCCTTTCCTGCAAGGGCAGGAGCGTTTCTGACCGGTGCTGCCGGTGTGAGGGTGCTGGCACCCGGTACAAAGTGGTGTTAATAAGAATATCAGAGGTTCCTTTTTCTCTCTCCCAAGCCAGCATCCGCATGACGATCTCCTCAGGGAGACGATCTCAGCAGGGAAGTTTCTATTCACTCCCATTGCTTGGGATAACACCCTTGCCATTGCCTGAGCATCCCACGCTCTGGCTTTGTGTGCAGACAGTGATTTTTGTGTCGTCCCCCCCAGCAGCATCGTCCCATGCCGGTGGCTTTTATCCATCCCCAGCAGTGCCCCGGCTCACCGTGGGAAGATGGGGATATGTTAGTTATTCCCTTGGCGTGGTGGGACGAGGAGGACAAAGCCCAACACGCCGCCGGTGTCAGCTTGCCAGACTTTTTGTCTCTTCTTCAGCGCTGAGCACGGCTCCCTCCTTCCCTGGGAAATGCGTGGCTTTGTGTCGGCGGCTCCCTCCCTGCCTGGGACTCGCCTTGCGTTGGGTAGAGCAAGGGACGGGGGTGTCTGAGATTGGAGAGATCTCCGCACAAATTAAAACCTTTTATCAGCCCCTAATAGCTGTGCAAACTAATTATATTTGGGCCAAACTTTGCCAGAGACTCCCCCGAGGTATTATTATAAAAATGTGAGCTGTGGAAACGCGTCCCCATTCTGTCAACACTGGGTCGCTTCAGCTATTGAAAACTCTGCTCCAGCTCATCTTAGCTCCCATGATGTGCTTTCCATAAGCTGCCACTCTTGTTTTTGGGGAGGAGAGAGCCCGGCTGGGCTGCTCACATGTGGCCATGTCTGCTGAGCCAAGGGCAGGGCTGAGTGGGGGAAGATAGCACTAAAATATTTGTTTGCTTAAGCCCTGCTAGCCAGGTTCGGTCCACCACTGCTCTCCTGCAGCCATCAGCATGGGAGAGCCCAAGTGTGGTACCTCCATCCTGGAGGGATGGGATGTTGTGATGAGGGGTGGGAAGGATGCCTGGGGAGCTAATGGAGATGCTCTGGCAGGTGGGTGCTGGGAACGAGCAGCACAAGAAGGAGGTGCGAGGCTGAGCATGGAAGGTTTTCCTGATGCTGGCACCTTGTTGGGAGGCTTCTGGTGGTGTTGGAGCTGATTTCCCCAAAATTTGTGCCTTCCTTTTTCCTGGCATTGCCATTTACTCCCTTCCTTCCCTGTAACATCTTTACTCGCTGAGTTTGCACGGGGCAGGGCACTGAGGCCAAGGACATCCCCTGTGTTCACCTGCCTGCACCGTCCATCATCTTTTTTTTGCTTTGAGCCCAACTCCTGCCCTGCTGAAGCTTGCCCTGGTGGGGAGGAGATTTTTGCCCCCATCACCATTCCTCTGCTGTCCTTGCGCTCTCCTCGGCGCAGATTGCAGGCTAATGGGGTGGAGCTAGCGCGAGCGCTCTCCATTAATGGAGCAGAATATAAACAGAATAAAGCCTTCATTTCCCAGGCTGTGATTTCATTATTAATATACTTTACAGTTCACAGGTTGTTCATTTGCTTCCATGTTTTCTCAGCTGGGGTAGTCTGTGGCGCAGAGTGAGAAGAGTCATAAAATTTCCATTTCCAGTTGAATGTGCGTCCAATTCGCCGTGAAATGTTTCTCTCTGTCGTGAATATTAAGTGCCCGAGGAGTTGGTAGCCTCAAGGATTAGGCAGGGCAGGTTGCCAGCCCCTCTCTGCATCCCCCGGGGGAGACGTGGGTGCAGAGGAGGAAAAGTGTCAAGGTGAGCTGGAGGGACCAAGGGAAGGACTGCGTGGAAGAGGGAAAGGAGAAGGAGAGAAAGAAAGCGTGCAAAATATGCTGGAGGGGAAGGGAGGAAAACTGGGGAGTGGGGAAATGACTGCAAGGAGGGACGTGGAGGGAGAAGGATGCTCCAACAGAGCAGACCTGCACTCCACCTCCTCATTGCCCCATCCTATGACCTTGGCACTGGGCAGGGAAGATGTTGCACCAGTTTGTTTGTACACCAGTTGTTGGTGTCCATGCTTGGCCAGGGTCTGTGTGCTTTCCCCAGCCTGAACACAGCAGAAACAGTTTCCTTGTCTCTGGTGAGGATGAGGAGCGCTGCTGTGAAATGTGTTTGTGAGCCTGAGCTGCTGGGCTGCCCCGTGCAGAGCTGAGCAGCAGCAGTGAATCTCCCCGGAGTTGTGAGCGCCGTTGCACATGCAGAAAAAAGGAGTTTGTCACTGGAATTGGGAGGAAAAAATGATGCTGTGCTCATGGTAACGTGGGCAGCAGGAAAAGCTGAGGTTTGAGCTGTGTTTACTGTATTCCTGAATGGTTTGTAGCACATGGAATGGTCCCTCCGGGGCAAGGATGCAGGAGCTTGAGTAGTGGGACAAGGTGGGCAGCTCACCCTGGCACAGGGGACCAGGAGGTGCCGTGGAGAGGTGCCCACAGCTGCAGTGCCACGGGCAGCTGGCACAGCTGGCGGCAGTGAGGGATGTGCACCCAGTCACCCCTCCCCTGCCCATCGCCCCCTCCTTGCAGCAGTGGTGGGGGATTGGGTGTCACTGCCCGAGAAAGTGGACAAAAAAGCCAAATCCCGTGTTGTGCCCAGGCCATGGGGATAACTCAGGTGCCGCCTGGAGCCGACGGCACCGTTTACCCTCTGACTCTTTGCTGAAATGACTTCAGCCTCAGCCACAGCATTCCTCACTGCAGGGGAAAAAAATGCCTCTTCCTTTCCCATCTTCTGCCGGTCGAGTCAAGATAATAATAGTCTTTTTCTGATCCCCTGAACTTTCCCATCTGCTTGGTAAAACAATGGCAATTCGTTTTCTTCCTGGTCTCCCTCTCTGTCTTCCTCTCTTTTATTTTTATCCTCCTACAGTATAATTTAAAGCCAAAGCAATGCTGTAGCCCATGGGTTTTTCCCCTTCCTGTGATACGCTGCTTGATTGAAAATGGCTTTTCCCTGGCAGAACAATGCCTCTCACTGCCCTCCCAGCACTCATAGTGGGGCCAATACCTTCACAGGAGGCCTGGAGAGGGGACAATGGGCTCAAGTGAGGGCTCAGCCCATTGTCTGGTCTCCCTGTTCCCAGTTCCTCCCAGTGCCTGGAGGCCAGCATCACCCATTCCTACAATTCCTGGCACCTCACTCCCCATCTCCCATTGCAGCATCCTCGCCAGCCCCCTGTGCCCCCCCCCAGTGTTTCCCCAGTTTCTCTCACCAAGCCACAACACCGCGGATGATCCTCCAGAAATGGAGACATCAGTGCCATAAAACACGAGGGACAGAGCAAGGCCACTGGGCTGGAAAATAGCGTGTCTGCAAAAATAAAGATGGGCTAAAGATGATGGAGAGGCGACAGCGAGCTTCACCCTGCTGCGATTCCGATGGCTCCAGGGGGTGAAGAGGGGCCAGGGAGTCCCAGAGGGGAGGAAAATACCCCAGTTTGCAGAAAGCCACAGCCGTGACGGCGCCTGGGCTTGTCAGGAGCTGCATTCAGGGATGTGCAGGGAGAAGGGAAAGTTTCCCAGATCCCTCTGAGTTCTTGCCAGCGCTGGAGATGGATTTAGCTGACACTTGATGCTTATTTTTTCACTTTAATGCCATTATGCCACTTACTTCCTATCCTAGGGATATTTTCTTAATGCGGCTGAAGTACAGCTTAGCTGAGGTTACAGCCAGTTAACGCTTTGGATTGCGAGTGCTTCTTAAGAACTTGTCCTTATGGAGGAAGCCTTTGGATTGGAATTTGCAGCCAGAGGGACCCCTGGCCACCAGCAGCCAGTTTTCAGACAGATCTGGAGGAAAATGGGGCTCCTCGGGTTCGGCTGGGGACAGGGATGCCCTTGCCTGCAGAGCAATGCTGGTTGGACACAGGGTGTGTGGTTGGGAAGGGGATGCAGTGGGTCTCACCGCCACTATCCCAGATGGGTATTTTTTTTGGGGGGGGATGCTTTGCAAAAGTCCCTCAAATATCAGGCAGGAACACCTCATTTCTTGGCATTATCTCTCCTTGCCAAGCCTTGTGCACCACGGCTTCTCCTAGAGACAGCACGAAAGCTGCCAGAAATGGGACGGGCTCCAGGAAAGCCAAGTTGCGACAGGATTTACTCCTGCAAACAGGATGTTTGTGTTTTTTCTGAGCGATTTTCTCCAGCAGCATCTGTCGCTCTCCCAACATCTTGGTATCATTGCAGCAAATAATTTAAACACTACCCACTGTACCCCATCTGTCAGGCAGCCCCTCTGCCCGTACCGAGCTCTGCCTTACCTCCTCTCCGAAGGAGCTCGCTGGCAAAGGCTGAGAGCCAAACAACAGGACAAATTAAATCAAAAGCACAGCTTCGGCACCCAGGGGGAAAATGCACATCAGCTTTGACTTATTGCACGGCGCACGCTTACAAGAGAGAAGCAGCGGCTTTTGTCACTGCGAGGGGCCATGAAAAATGAATTAGGGCCGCTGCTGGGAGAGGGCACGCAGGAGAATCTTTCATTCTGGCGACGCTGTCCTCTCTCACCTTGCAAGCAGCAACAGGGAAAAAAAATCACGGGGAGGAAGGAAGAGTAAGGAAAGAAGGAGAGAGGAGTTCTTGTTGGGTGGCTCTAGGCTGTGGGAGAGAGCGTGGGCTGCTGGGGCAGCCCGAGAGCAACGTTGGTGCTTGAGTGGGAGCACGGAGCTGCCAGGAGATGCTGTTTCCTCAGGAGCTCTCTGGGAGAGGGCTTGGCTCTGTGGGAGCCTCAATATTTGGTTTCCATGTGCATTTTGCATGTGTTCATGCAAGGAGGCAGAAAAGCTGCATGGGAAGCGTCTTGGTGCCAGCTGCAGCCTCTGCCAAACCTTTTCTCTGGGAGCATCCGTCCCTCCCAGTGCCACTAAGAGGGTCACCACCTCACCCTCCGAGCAGGTGGACCCTGAGGGCCAAAGAAGGTGGTGTCCAGCTCTGTGATTGTAAATAATGCCTGGGTATTGTTAAGAAACCAGCCCTCTAATGAGCCCTACACCCATCTTCGCTGCGGATCTGACACCACTTAGGTGCTTTGCGAACTGCAGCCATTGCTAATTTACCCTAACAGGGTGACGCGTGCTGTCTGGACCTTATCCTGTGGCTCAGCATCCTTACCAGCACTCTGGGAGGAGGCAGGGGCTGGGAGAGGCTGAGGACAGTTGCTGCCAGTTTGCCAAGCCTGGAGCTGCCTCCGAGCTAGCCCAGCTCTCCCACGCGCCGGAATAAAAGGGCTCATTCTTTATTCGACTCGTTTGCTCCTGAGTTAGAGCTTCGTTCAAGGGTGTTTGGTCCCCGAGTTGTTTTGTTTTGTTTCTTTAAATATTAATTTCCATAATCCTTTTATTTCCCAAGGAACTACTTCTTGCAAACAAAAGGTTTAATGCTCCTCTTTTATTCCCGGTAACAAATAAGTTGTCTGAGGCACGCAAGCATCCCGGCAGCAGCGAGCCGTGCGCGCGCAGCAGCCGCCTGACAATGAGGAATCGCGTTCAAGTAGGAGTTGTGGAGCACAGGGGATGGGGGAGAAGCATCCCCGAGGGGTCACGGGTACCTCAGCCTCATCCCCACAGGGATGTTCACCCAGAGAGGGAGGGCAGCGAGGCCGGCTGGTGCCGGGAAGCCCCCGCGCAGCCCGGGATCCCTGTGTTTTGCATGGGGGTGTCTCTGAGGTGCCTTTGGAGATGGGAGGTTTGAGAGCCAAAGGCTGGGAAGCACAATAGAAGATAGACTGCTTGTACCTCATTGTCTGGAGAATAGATGGGCTGTGGGCTCCTGGAGAATAGGAGCTGCCACTCAGGCGGCTTTAATAGAACAGGTGGCGGATAGATTTCAATAAAAGAAATGAGTATAAATATTGTTAGCAGAAAGAGAGGAGAAGTGAAAAAGATCTGTTTTGATGAGTCACAGTGGGAAACTTTCAAGGACTTTTAAGCTAAAAACTCTTCACAATGGTGCTATAATGGGCGCTCGACCGCCTTGGCTGCATCGTGCAGGTGATGGACTGGGCAGGTGTCCCCGGCACGGCTTTGCGTGGGAGGTCCAGCCCTGGGCACAGCGCACAGGGATGAGGTGGCCATGCCAGGGTAGCCCACTTGGCTCCCTGTGCTTTGCTCTGGCTGTTGGTGGTGTGACTGGTGAGTGGAGGCTATAGGCTGTCAATATAGGTGGAGCAACCAGGAGCAGGCAATGTGGTGGCATCTTGGAGGGTCTCTGAAAGTTGCATCTCCTAGTGACCAGTGAGATGTGGTGTGTATGACCACTTAGTAGTTAAATATTTGAGTTGTTGTAGGACATGTGAACCCCAAGTGTGGGGACTCCAATGTGCACCAGGGCACAGAGCAGAATTGGCCATGAAAGTTCTGCCGAATCCACTTAAATAAAGGTCTTTCTTCTGAAGACTTGTGAAAAATGAATCACAGGATCATTTTGGTTGGAAAAGACCTTTAAGATAATCAAATCCAACCGTTAACCCAGCACACTGTCAGGTCCCCCCCTAAGCCATGTCCCTCAGCACCACATCTATGTGGCTTTGAAATCCCTCCAGGGATGGGGACTCCACCACTGCCCTGGGCAGCCTGGGCTAGGGCCTGACAGCCCTTTTGGCAAAGAAATTTTTCCTAATATCCAAGCTAAACCTCCCTTGGCACAATTTGAGGCCTTTTCCTCTTGTAATGTAAGAAGAGGAGGTTCATCCCCCTCTTTTGTAGGGAATTGCTTCTCTAAGGGGGGGTCGCAGGTGGAAACAAGCTGGAGCCGGTGGTAGAGGGACGGAATATTTGGGAGGGGAGGAGAGGAGCGTGCCATGCTGGCCTGGGTCGATATAATAATCTTTAAAAAGTCTTTTTTTTTTTCCTAATGATTGCTCTGAATGAGTTCCAGCGGGTTAATTACCCCCAGTCTTTCTCCACTGGAGCGTGGTGGCATTAAACTGGCACTGGGGAGTTGGAAGGAGGGGGTGTGTGGGGGGGGAGCTGCCCTCACTGGTGCTATTTGCGTGATGAAAAGGGAAAGGGAATTGTTGAACTGCCTGAACTGTGTTCTGTAGGTGTTAACCGAGCAGTTGGGAGCAGGTAATGCTGATTAATAAGATGGGAAGCAGGAGTTCACCCCACCTTCAGCCAGGGCGTGTGCTGGAAGCAGCCTTAGCTCTCCCTTCCCCAGGTGGTCAGGGCTGTCCTGCCTGCTTTGAGAGCCCAGGTTTGGGGCAGTTCCTTCCCCTCCCTCCTCCCCTGCCCGTCGGCAGCCGAGCTGCCCATGCGGTGCCGCTAAATCACCCACCCTGCGCTTTTCCACCCGCCGCCGCGGCAGAGGAGAGGTGAAGTGGGTCTCGGGCACTGTCAATCCACTCTTATTACCTTTGTGTGTTTTATTTATTTACTATAAACTGTTATAGGATGGTCATCACTACTGCATCAGGGTGACGTTTGAGATATATGGCTCTCGGTTTTAGCGCATCGCTCGGAGCCGGGAGTCTGCGCGGTGTTAATTTTTATTGCCAGGGGTAGCCATAAATTGATAGTTCAGAACGGCTGTAGGGACTGTAATTAACTAGTTACTATTTCACCTCCAAAAGGAGCAATGTTTCACGCTCTTACTTTTACTTATCTGGAATCAGCTGCTGTCAACATCCGCTGAAGCCCGTATAAAGATTTATAGACCTTGGAGGTAAATATTGACTAATGGGCAGCTTGGCTTAATGTTCACCTTGAAGGACAATAAATTGTGCTATTGATTGAAGTGAGATGTCGATATCTGCATTGTTGTAAACATTTTAATAAAATTATCTCCATAAAATATTCTCCTTCTCCAGCCGATCCCTCCTGGTCAGATCGGTGCCCACCAAAGGCAGCGACACAGCACCTTGGAACCAGGCTGGAGACTTTGGGCATCTGGAGATGGAACCTGTTGTGGGATGGTTGATGGTGTTGCACCTTTGAGCTTTAGGGTTGGAAAGATGGCAGCCCTGGACAACTGGAGTTGGTCCGAGGTGCAGGGAGCTGGCGTGGGGAGGAAGATCTGTCATTGCTGCTGGGTGCCACATGGCTCAGAGCAAGGGCAGGGGGAGCTTTGTTAGGGTTGTGGTCCTCAGGAGCAGTGACAGTAGCTGTACCTCCCTTGGTACAACATGGGTTGCTGGCAAGATACCACAAAGCTTTTTTAGCAGTGTTGCTGGCAGCGTTCAGCCAGGGAGAGCCATAAGGGTTGTGTCTTAGATAGCTGCACATGGCTGCAATGGTGAGCCTGGGGACAGTGGCATGTAATTAATTTGGGAACATGTGTTGTCTTCCCACTGAGTTACTGTCTTGTCAGAGACTCGGTGGAAGCAGACAGGTAGGAGGAGGCAGAAGGGAGATAGGTTGGGATGGGAAAAGGAAAAGCAAGGGGTGGAGGAAAGCAAGGAAGGAGGAACATGGATGCACGAGCATCTGCCCACACCTCATTGCATCCACTCTGTGCAGGACCCCAGGCACAGCTTTGCCATCTCTTGGCTCTGCCTTGGTGCTCCGTGCCAGACCAGGATCTCACCTCCAAGGATCCCCCCACAGTTCAGACTGCCGAACTCCTGGCTCTGCTCGTGACCTGGGCTATTCCTTATCCACCCAGTCTGTCTTGGCTGTTTTGCAGCTCCGCGCTGAGTTTTCCCACCTACTCCTTTTTGCTTTTGCTTCTCCTTCCCTGAGGCTTCTCATGCAGAGCTGCAGGTTTGGCAGAGCCAGTCCTGAATAGTACATGGTGGTCCATGCTCAGGCTCCTGCTCGCCAAACAGGTGGATTCAGGCTCTGGTTTTCCATCTCCCCAGCTCGCACCGGGTTAGTTCATCATCCTCGGCGGATGAGCAAGGATTATGCTTTTGCCTAGTCTGTGGCTGTTCCATTTCTGGCCTGTGTTATATTATTAGTATTAATAATAGTAATGATGGGTGCTGGCTGTGCTGGTTTTCTAGCTCCTGAGGAGACAAGAGAGCTCTCCCATTAATTCCTGCAATATTTCAGCTCCTGATTGTGCTCAAGCAGAGACAGTCATGAAAAGTTCCCACCATCAATTCAGGTGGAGCAGGGCTGGTACCAGCCGGGGGGAGCTCCTGGGGCTACAGGGCCCTTGGCCAGCCCTGCCCCAAGCATCCCCAAGCTCCAGGTGCTTTCAGAGGCAGGGACCAGGGCAGGTGGGTTGCCCATCACTTTGCTCGAACTCCAGCCTCGGGCAAGCAGTGGGAGCAATCCCAAAGGGCCTGATTTATGTGAGACTGATGGGACAAATGACTCTCATCCAAAACCTGGGCTGGGGCTTGCTTTGCTCTTAAGCCCAGGGAGCTGAGCTTCACTCAGAGCAGCATCTGTGTCCCTGTGCAACCCAGTGAGCAGAGAAATGTCCCTCCCACATCCCACTGGACCCCAGCAGCCGTAGGGACGTGGACACCCTGTTGCTTTCTCTAAAGCCAGGGCTACACTTATAGATTGTGTTTGCTTAACCCCAGCCCTGCTCCCTCGGTCCCCTCTATTTATTTTTCCATTCCTGGCAGTCACTAATGAATGAGATTTGTCCAACTATCAACAAGACTTCCCATTATAAATAGGCAAAACCACAGAGGCCAGGGAGCCGAGTGGTTTGGCAATTACTCTTGGTCCACGCCTTCGCCCCTTGGATGTCACGGGTGCCAGTGTGATCGGGCAGTGAAGTGTCTTCACAAACCCATTTTTCCTGAAAAGCTGGTGCTGAGGAGGCAGGATCTGGCCGGAGCCTCGCAGGGACCATCTTCCTAATGCTGTTTTTTGTTGTTATCTGAGCATGAGTAGGAAAGCTCAGGGCGAAAGCAGGCATCAGCTCCACTCAGAACATCCTGTGTCAGCCCAGGTCAGTGAGCTGTATCCGAAATCCCATGGGCCTCAAGTTCTGTCAGGGGAAGTTTAGGTTGGAGATTAGGAAGAAGTTCTTTACTGAGAGAGTGGTTGGGCACTGGAATGGGCTGCCCAGGGAGGTGGTGGAGTCACCGTCCCTGGGGGTGTTCAACAAACGGGTTGATGAGGCACTTGAGGCCATGGTCTGATGGTCTAATGGCTAGGAATATGATGGGATAAAGGTTGGACTTGATGACCCTGGAGGTCCCTTCCAACCATAATGATTCTGTGACTATGGGTGACAGCGCAGAACACACCAGACCCTGAAACCCTGAAGTCTTTGCACTCTGCCTCTCAGTGGGCCGATCACCACGCACGTATCTCGGAGTTCAGCTCTGCACCAGCACAGCGGAAGCCACCTCTGAATTTCCTGAGCTTTTGCAGGTGGAAAGCTGACCCTTGCAGTCACTTTAATGGAGCCTTTTGCAGGGTAATGAAATGCACTCGAGCTGCTTTGCTCCCGGATCAAACCAGGGCCGTGTGTGACAGCGAGAGCTAATTCTTGCCGCGTGTGAGCTGGCTCCGGCACGCTCGGGGAAGGGCTTTGGTTCGCTGGGAAGTGGAGTGTTATCAGAGCCTTTGCACAAACTGGAGTCAGATTTGTGCACGGAGCATCTGAAGGCCACCGGCTGTGTCGTTATTTTATCAGCAGGCAGCGCTGTGCTACAGAGAAGCTGATTCTAGGTCAGCCGTAAAAGGGATCTTTTTTTTCGCCCATCTCTCCTGTTTTTGCAGCTGCAGGCCTGCTAGATGTAAGGCTGCAATTTGTGTGGCTCCAAAGGATATCGATTCTGGGGTAACGCCTTCATACCTTGCCCTTTGGTCGTGCTGAGCGCTGATAAGCTCAGCGGTTTTGACCATGAGCTGCTTGGGTGGGAATTTCAGTGCGGGGTGAGGGTGTGTGTCAGCGATTCATCACAGCAGGTTTGAGGAGAAAATTTGATTCACCCTTTTCTGAAGCTCACGGGGTGGTACGGGGGTGCCTTCCCAGCTGGATCAGCCTGGTGTAGTGGGTGCACGTACACATGGGGTCATAGAATCAGAGAATCATTCTGGTTGGAAGGGACCTCCAGGGTCATCAAGTCCAACCTTTATCCCATCGTATTCTTAGCCATTAGACCATCAGACCATGGCCTCAAGTGCCTCATCAACCCATTTTTTGAACACCCCCAGGGACGGTGACTCCACCACCTCCCTGGGCAGCCCATTCCAGTGCCCAACCACCCTCCCAGGAAAGAACTTCTTCCTAATCTCCAACCTAAACTTCCCCTGATGGAACTTGAGGCCATTTCCTCTCATCCTGTCATCAGCAATTTGGGAGAAGAGACCAACACCAGCCTCACTACAACCTCCCTTTAGGTAGCTGTAGAGGGCAATAAGGTCTCCTCTCAAGGGTCCTTGGTTCGGGTGCCAAATGTGCGAGGGAGCAGCGGAGGTCTGGTGCCAGGCAGAGCCAAGGTGTGATTTCATTACGGCTGAGCATATTTGCAGTAGTTTGAGCTGACACTGGTGGCACCTGGGATTGCAGCAGCAGGATCCCAAGGGGTTTTCAAGTCAGCCACGTGGGCGGGCGATGGCGTGTGACCGTGCTCGCTGGTTATGTACCGCGGGAAGGGATGCTGTAAAAGGCAGAGGGATGCAGGCAGTGTGTGCCCCGGTGGGAGGCTCCCCCGTGTATACTCTGCATGCATTTGTTAGGAGCAGGATGCATACGGTTGACCAGCCAACCGCGGCGAGCCGTAGCCTATCAGGTCACGGTAGCCAGGGCGAGCACAGGATCCACTGGCCAAGCTCATCACATCCCCTGGGGACTGAAGACCTGTGCTCGGCCTCTCTGCCATTGGCACTTGCTCCCAGAAACAGCTGTCCAGAGCTAATTTATTTCCTAATGCTGCAGCAATGTTAATTTATAAATTACACTGGTAATTCAAGCTATTATTAATTTCAGATGGTGTAGGGCAAGCCTAATTAAAATATGACACCAATTGCCACACATATGTACCAAGGACTACCGTTTAAAATTTATAGGAGTATTAAGTGTGACACTGGGCTGGGAGATGCTTCGCGCAGTAATTACAGCGCCTGGGCTGCGGGAGACCCGACGGGGAGATATAAACTAAAGGCAGGGAGATGTTGTCCCCATTCGAGGGCCATCAAAAACCCACTTGTGCCATTAGTTTGGGGGCAAGCGGTGTTCCTCCAGGACGTGTGGCAGACGTGTCCTCATTAGCAGGTTTCTTCATTTAACTCTGCATTTGTTGTCGTGCCACGACCTCCATCATCCTGGAGACTCTCATGGCCCAACAGCCAAGCACCCTGGGTTTCCAGAAGTTAAGCGGGCTCTTGCAAGGAAGATGCCAAATAAAAACATCTGCCTGGCTTTGAGCCAAACCAGGAGCCGTTCCACAGCCCGGGCCGGGGGGACAGGCATGGACCCCCATGGGGACCATAAAAATGAGTCTGGGGTGGCACAGGGACCAAGCCCTTCAGCTGAAGGGAGATGGTGGCACTGCTGGTAATGGGAATAAACTGGTTTTGAGTAGAAGGTGGGGTGGGATGCACAGATGCCAAGGAGAGATGATTTCAGGTCATTCCAGCAGGGCACAAATTTGCCAAGGACCACTTTTCCCACCCTGCAGATGTTGGGGATGTTACCTCCAGCAGGTGATGCTCTTGGGTAGGGCCAAGGCCACCACAGAGGTCCAGCACTTGCAGACACCTTTCTGGCAGGGGTTTCCTTGGGGTGGTGGGGCACAGACATATGTGGGTGTCCTAGGGCAGTGTGACATGGTCACAGGTTTGTGGTGCCTCCCCATTGCTCACGGCCCTCTCCCTCTGCCCCTGCAGCCGTGGGCTTCATCAGTGAGGATGAGTACCTGGAGATCACGGGCATCACACGGGAGCAGTCGGGCGAGTACGAGTGCAGTGCTTCCAACGACGTGGCAGCACCCGTGGTCCAGCGAGTCAAAGTCCCCGTCAACTGTGAGTAGCCTGGGGGCTCTGGGGGACAGGGCTCAGAAGGGGGTCTTGTGCTGCCCCACCAGGGCTTGGTGGGTGGGAAGCAGAGCAAACCCAGCCTTCAGACCACACAGGGACACAGGTGGGAGCCGTTGGTCTGAGCAGGTGGTGGTGATCTGCCCTTTGTTTGCAGTTTTTTCCACCACTTCCT